>JAHWFP010112873.1:111717-167556 GCA_023313725.1 Lithobius niger
TCGTGGAGAATCATGGATGTCGTGGAGAATCATGGATGTCGTGGAGACTCATTGATGTCGTGGAGACTCATTGATGTCGTGGAGACTCATTGATGTCGTGTAGACTCATTGATGTCGTGTAGACTCTTGGAGATGCATGGAGACTCTGAAGCTAAACCTAAAGGATGCTGATTTCTCTTCCTCATTAGTGCAATGCTTGAAAATCGATGCTACATCACAATTTCAAAGGTCACACTTCACCACTAATAAGTGAACAATAATATATTCTGTCCACTTGAATTTTCGGTGGAATAATGCAGCGTCCACCTTCATCAGAAGTCCAGACAAAAAATGAAATACTTAACGAGGTTCACATTGCTTCAGGTCTGATTAAAATTCATGTGATTATAATTAGTGACAAAGTTGGACACAAAACTGTTGATATACAAGTACAATAGAACTTGATTAACTAAAATAAAATTCACTGCTGTTGAATCTTCTGCGGTCAGGTACGTATGTCTTCACTTTTTTAACCTGAACCATACAAAAATATACAACCTACTAGAAACGACCAAAGTAGGAAAATTATTGGCAACATTCAAACCCTTAAATCTTGCAGGAAAAAACTAAAGGATTTTGCAACTTATGTAGTTCTAGGAGGCAACTGCAGCTGAGGTGACTGTGTTCATTTAATCGACCCATTTGTGAGGAATACCAGTGTGCCACAACACCAACATCACTAAATAATATTACTGTAATGCCAATTGCGGTGTGCATGTTAATATTGAAATTTACACTTGATAACCACGTTTTAAACTTTACTTGAGAGATCTATAGGTATTGGCATTTGGCAGTAGCACCTGCCAGTCAAAAAACAAAGCAAACTATAGCAACTTTAACTGTCATAATTATTGTTGTAATCTTAAATGTCAATAAAATCTGATTATTATCAAAATAATCTGATTAATTTGATTATTTTAAAATAATCATGAGTATATCCCGCTTGCTATCATGTTGGAAGGTAGAGGAGTGGGGTATAATCTACCTAGTGTGGTATAATCACCCGATTATACACCGGGGTATAATCGGGGTGATTATACCACAGTACCTTTTCGTTGTGTGCATGCGCAACTTAACGAACTAAGCTTAAAACAGACGTCAGATGCTAGTTAATGGCTGTGGCTTTTGATTCGCATCTATACCAGCTAGAAAACTTGACGTATTCGTTAAGATTTTCATATTTTAGCATCACATTTCATAATTTTTTAGGCTAGTATAGTATAATTTTTCTTCCGCGATCTATTGGCATAAATAATTTTAATTTTTACCATATTAGTCTTTTAGTTTTTCGATTCCATGGTAATTATTAGCAAACAATTAAAAATTAGTACAGAAACACACAGCGCCATCTCTCGGCGGATTTCAGCAATGCGTAGTTAATGTGGCATGTTTAAAGGGAGAAAATCGCCGACACAGCATCGTCTGCAACTTCTTGTTGAGACAAATAATTTTATGAACTGATAAGCTAATAAAACGTAGCGTTACGTTATAAATATTAATTATAACACAAAGAATGTTTAGTCCTTTTGTTATTATTTATTTTGAATTGGGATATACTCCAATAAAACAGCCCTCTAGCTTTTGTGGATAATACGGTTAAAAATGTTTTCGCACTTAGCCTGTAACCAGACTAAAACTAACTCATGCTAATTAATTTGAAATTATATAATTGCAAAATAATTAGCATTCTTTAGTTTTAATGTCAGGTTACAGGCTTCGTGCAAAAACAGTGGCCGTATTATCCACAAAAGCTCTAGGGCTATTACTGCTGATTATTTCCAACCCTGTATAGAATGAAGCCTTTCATCAGATTGGTACCTTTCTACATTAATAAGAATTTATGGGCGTCTGTGCAGATAGCTCCGTGTTGGCTCCTCCCACCTCCTTTTGTAAAAAGTAAGCCCTAATAACTAAAGGAAAGTATGTTTGGCTGGAAATAAAAACAAAATTTTAAAGATAAAATGAGTTTTTACTTAAAGATAAAATCTTTATTATCCTCAGATATTTACCTAGCCCCTTAAGGACGGGTGCGCCCAAATGCGCCCGCTGTAAAATCATTGTTTACAGCTCTTCTACAGGTCAGATCGAAAACTTCCAGCCAATTATACTAAAACTAAAAAATGGGATGTGAAGGAGAAAAATGTCATGGTTTTATTTCTTTAAGTGGATGAGAAGTTATAATTTCTAGTTGCCTTGAAAAAAAACCATTACCTATTTTTTTAGCATTCTCCTTCTCCAATGCTGTTTCAACTAGAGATTAAACAAGGCTCTTCCGGTTCGCTACCTACTGCGCAGCTCCATTGTGCAGCCTCCATCGTATATATAGTCGAGGCGGAGCGACAGAGCTCATCTTTTCTTCTCTAGCCGCCACGCTGTTCACTTCGTTCGATCGCTGTGCTTACCTCCGCTTCCAGCACTTGCCTCCGCCTCCGCTTCGATGCCGCGAGCAAAGAGGACGCCCAGGAAATTCCCCCTTCCTCGCCTTTCCGCCACTCCTGTTCCTCCGTCTCTCAAGGACGTGGAGGTTCTCGAACTTACCACCGAACAGGACTTACTGGAGCCTCCGCCTCCGAACCCACTGCTATCGGAATTCTTCCCTCAACAGTGCAATACCGCCGCCACTTCACCGGTTCCATGCGGTCAACCACCTTCAGCATCTAACCTCCGGTCACTTTCTACCGAGCTTGCTCGCACCAAGGAACGTTATGTACGACAAGTTGTAAATCAAGGCACGTAAGGGGGCGGCTAAGCTTGCCTCCACCCCTGCTTTGCCATTGGACCTTTCCTCTCGCTCATCCAATAACTCCATGCGGACTAATGAGCCCAAGTGCATTTCTTGATAGATTCTTCCTTGCGTACCTTCAAACGCAAGGCACCCAATTATACCTCTGCTTGGTTGGCTTCCCTCCCCAAGCGCCACTGTTCACAGCCGGCCACCGCAGGGCCGTCCTCCGCTTCCGTAGATCCTCCGCTCCCTACACCACCGCCGCCTTCGCTTCCTGCTGAGGTGGCTCCCGGCCCCTACTATTCACCGGATCCTTCTGATTTCGGCCTACCTGATCCTTCAGAAATACGGGAGTTACTGAAGACGGTGGAAGAAATCATTCCCTACTGCTTCCTCTACAAACCCTCCGCCTCTGCAACCGATACTGCAAGAACAGGGGTTTGGCTACGAGATACAGGTTTGGCTTCGGGACCATTCGCCTCTTCAGCCTCCGTTACTTGGCCAGTCAACAACTTTTCTCACCACCCTCTTCCGCAACGGTGGTATCTTATTAGGCAATGGCTCTCCCTTGGAACTTGACAAGGAACACCCTCCCCCTCGCCCTGGCCAGGAGAATTATTTCTTCTGTCCGATTGGTGATGGCACCGGCAACCCTCGTAACTTTGACACCTACCCCCAGTCCGAGTTCCTGACAGCTGATTCAAAGTTGGACTTAGGCTCATTGCTCTACCTTCCCCGGCGAGGAACGGTTCCGGTCTTCGTCCTCCGCATTGGCCTTATAGCAGCGTCCCCGGCAGACGTACTAACGCGTTGTGCCAACGACTATACACTAACACTCCGGAGGACACTCGACAACTCATCTTCCTAATCAATCAAGTTTTTCGCAAGTGTTGCTTCGCCACCTACCATGCAATGAATACTTCAAGAAGTTGCGCTGAACACGGCGCCCAACCTCCATGCCTCCACTCGCCGCCTCCTCCGGAATCAACCGATTCACGAAACAGCGTGTCTCTTCCGGGGTCTCATCCCCAAAGCAGCTCCGCATTTAGACATTTCTCGCAAACCTCGCTTCGGCAGATCTCGTACATCTCGACATCATCAATCCCTCCCAAGACCAGACGCTCGGCCGGACTCATCCAATGCCAAGTCTTCTGAGCGCTCTCCGTCTCCGGCTCCTCGTTCAGCCTCGCCCTTTCAACGGCCAAGGCCGTCTCCCGGGTCGATCATCCTCCGGTTCAGGCCGCCCCTCCAAACACAGAAGCCGTACTTCGTGACATTCCGCCTCCCCCACAGGCAGTAGGGGGACGCCTTCAATTCTACACCAGCATGGTACTCAAATCACCACCGATCCCGTTCCTCGTTCAATGATCTCCACCGGCTTCAAACCAAAGTTTCTTTCCCCTCCTCCGGTGGGCGACCCTCCATGGGAACATCAGTCTCGCCCCTCATCACCTCTTCGCTCGGAAATTCTAGCCCTCGTCCAGAAGCAAGCAATTCTCATTGTTCAACATCCGTTCACCCCAGGGTTCTACAGCGACATCTTTCTACGTGACAAGAAAAACGGTGGATCCCGGTTAATCTTCAATCTGAAACCTTCCAACCAGTTCATTTCCAATCCACATTTCCGGATGGAAACAGTGGCTTCCATCCGCGAGTCGCTACAACCCAACGACTGGACCGTTTCTCTCGACCTCGCCGACGCCTACCTTCACATCCCCCTTCATGGCTCTGTCTGCCACCTATTCCGTTTCGTCGTAGACAACACCATCTTCGAATATCTCTGCCTTCCGTTCGGGCTCAATGCTGCTCCTCGAGTCTTCACTGCCGTCCTCCGACCGGTTCTGGCTTACCTTCACCAGCAAGGCATTCGCATCCATGCCTTTCTCGACGACTGTCTTCTCCCTCACCAAAACTCGGGGGTTTTCGCAACAAACCTAGCCTCCGCCGTGTCACTCTTTCATCAACTAGGTTTGGGGATCAACCTCCCCAAATGTCGCCTCCAACCAGCTCAAGCATTTGTCTTCCTAGGAGTATCCTTCGACCTCCGCCTAGGATCAGTTGTGCCGACACTAGACCGGATCTCATCACACCTCCGATCAGCCAGGGAATTTCTACGTCTACCCCAACACACTTTCCGGGACTTCGCCCGCCTCTGTCATCGGGGCCATAGATTCCTTTGCAGATCTGGTACCCTACGGGAGGTGGATGTCACGACCTCTCCATCACTACCGCCTACTCCAGTGGGGGGGAGGGGGGGGGGATTCGTCAATCGCCACCAGACTTCCTCCTCGGACCTTAGACCCATTCTTCCCACTACAAACCTTCCTCTGGTGGATGGAAGTCACGAACCTCACCGCATTGGTTCCTCTCCACGAACCTCCTCCACACCTCCACCTCTTCACGGATGCCTCACGACTAGGTTGGGGAGCCCACGTCGACAATTTAACAGCCTCCGGTCGATGGCCCCGTGGAACAACCGAGGACATCAACCACCTCGAATTTCAGGCAGTCCTCCTCGGTCTCCGCAATTTTCAGAAGTTTCTATCATCCAAAGTAGTGCAAATTCACGTCGACAATACTACGGCGGTAGCTTACCTCCGCAAGGGCGGTGGGACGCATTCGCACTCCCTTCACCAGATAACCTCCGAGATCTTTCAACACTGCATCACCAATCATATTCACTTGCTGCTACTTCATATTTCGGGATCCCTGAATGTCATAGCCGACTCCCTTTCTCGCAAGAAACCTCCGATCAGCAAATGGGCTCTCCACCCCTCCTTTTTGCCAAACTCTCTTTGCCCTTTGGCAACGTCCTGCGGTGGACTTCTTTACCACAAGATTCAACAACAAGCTTCCCTTGTTTGTCAGCCCGCTTCCGGACCCCCGCGCCTGGGCATTGGATGCCCTCACTCTCGATTGGAGCCACCTCCATGCATATGCATTTCCTCCTCCGCGCCTCCATCCTCTCGTCCTCCGCAAGATCGCCGGATGTCCGGGACGGTTCCTTCTAGTTGCACCGAACTGGCCGTCCGCTGCATGGTTTCCACTCCTCCTGTCTCTCCTCATCGACTCACCTCGCCGACTGCCAGCAGACCGGGACCTTCTCTCGCAGGGCCGAGGCCAGATTACCACCCGAACCTGCCATATCGCTACGCCTTCACGGGTGGTTACTATCATCCGACTCCTCCGCTCAACAGGCATTCTTGAAGACGAGGCCTCTCGTATCGCTTCCCGAGCTGGCCGATCCTCCACTACAAATATTTACGACAGCCATTGGAGACGATGGTTTCATTGGTGTATCACACAACAGGTCAATCCGATTCATCTTCTTATGCCCGACCTCCTCCGCTTCCTAACCTCCTTGTTTAAGAAGGGATTGAAAGGATCTACCATCTTAGTCTATACGTCAGCCCTGAACGCCGTCTTCAAAGCAGCCGGGAATACCGACCTCACGGATTACAAGATCTCATCTCTGATTCACTTGTTTCAACTTGATCGTCCTCGTGTCCCCAAGAAGTTCCTGACTGGAACCTTTCCATTGTGTTAACAGCCTTAATGGCTACCCCCTACGAACCCTTGGCCTCCGCACGACTTAGCCATCTCACCAGGAAGGCCGTATTTCTCGTTGCCCTCGCCGTGTGCCTCCACTGCAGCGAGCTGCAGGCCCTTTCTGCCAGGGAACGAGATTGTTTTTTTCTACCGGATTTCAAAGGCGTTTCCCTTACTCCTTGCTCCTCCTTCCGAGCGAAGACCCAAAAACCCACTGACCGAACACACCCTTCATCACCCCGTCTCTCTCCAGCATCTTGGGCGATGATCAAGAGAGAACTCTGTCCTGTACGAGTCGTCCGCTTCGACCTAAAAGTGTCCCATCCTATATGGAGGGACTGTACTCAACTTTTTCTTCGGTTCAGCAGCAAGACTGGGGAAACCTCCGCTCGCATGATTGCCTCTTGGATCAAGACTGTAATCCTCCAGGCCTACGACGCTATTGATGTCAATTGTGTCACGGAAGGTATTAAAGTCACAGCACATGAACTTCATGCAATTTCTACCTCCTGGGCACACTTCAGCAATATCTCCATCACGGACATCATGGAATTGGCCTCCTGGCACCATCCTACCGTCTTCACATCCCATTATCTCCGGGACATGTCTCACCATGCCGTCGGCTTGTACCGCCTTGGGCCTTTCATAGCAGCCCACCGTGTACTTTGATCCCTGTGCACGCTGGAATTCACTTTGTGTTCTAGGGGCCGGTCGCTACCTGAGGGGACTCCGATCAAATGGCACCCACCGCCTTGACGAAGTCATGGGAATGCTAAAAAAATAGGTAATTGATATTTTCACTAGAAACGTCAAAATACCAGTGTTACCTGGTTAATTTTGGTTTCTATTGCACTTTGAAAAAATACATTACTTGGCTCATCCCTCCTCCCCTCTCATTGCCATTGGGCAGGGTAGAGGTGTCGAAAAGGTGAGCTATGTCGCTCCGCCTCGACTATATATACGATGGAGGCTGCGCAATGGAGCTGCGCAGTAGGTAGCGAACCGGAAGAACCTTGTTTAATCTCTAGTTGAAACAACATTGGAGAAAGCGAATGCTAAAAAATAGTAATGTATTTTTTCAAAGGGCAATAGAAACCAAAATTAACCAGGTAACACTGTATTTTGACGTTTTTTTCCTACAAGTCGGTTAGAAGCCCTTAGCGCAAATGCTGTCCTTAAAGGGCTAGAGGTGAACCCACCCACCGTCTCCGCTCTCGCTATACCGGATAGTTCGCCAAACAAAAGTGAGGGAACAGGGGTAATGCCTGCTGGGATATGAGCAGGGACGCTACCTGGTGAGGACTTAAGAAGCTTATAGCTTAAGGCTTGGGCATAGAGCATGAATGAACAATATTTTTGCCAATAACTAAAGGTAAGTATCCTAGGATAATAAAATTTAATTTCATCTTTAAGAGTCTGTTTTTTTTTTTGTTTTTTTTTTGTGTGGCCTGGTGTGTTTTTTATCAGTTTATTTTTATTTATTTTTTCCATCTCACAAGTCCGCCGAAGACCATCCATCATCACCAGTAGGTGCAGCCACTCCTCCCCAAAGTCCTGAATATCCCGAATCTAGTTCCCCAAAAAAGTTGGATATGCCAATTGTGTATCCCAAAATAGAAGTTTTGTCATTGTCAAAAGGCATACACGATTTGGCGGATGTTTCTTTATTCAGTAGTGCCACACTAAATTTGATTGTTACGTATGGAAATGACGGAAAATTGGTTTGTCGACCTATGGAAAACCTCGTAAGTCACCACTGAGTTGTAGTTTTAAAGCTGAAGTAATTAACCACCTTTCAAAATGCTTAATAGTTTTAATTTTAGGATGAGGTTGCCGTTGCATATGCCGAAGCCTATGTTGTTGGAGAAAAAGGAAATGCTGTTTTATCAAGGAGTGGTCAATTTATACTAATTGTACCGAAATCTGGGAATCTTATTCTTTATTGTTGGTCGTAAGTTATTTTGTATTTGCTATCGTAGCATTGCGTACTCCGTCCTCTTGGTTATTGAAAGTCTGCTCTGTGCCATGTCTGGCCCAATGCCTTTATTTCTCTATTTCTATTTCTTAGTAGCATTACGATCCTTTTGTGTTGTCTGCACACAAAATATGGAAAACATAAAAAAACCTAAAAATGTCGTGGAAAATTAGGAAAAGGGGGAATTTCCTGTTAAATGAAAATCATTTTAAAACTTGGAGGAGAATAGTCCAGTCGTATTAGGAGGAAATAATCCTTTGCCTGGTACTAATTCTACTGAAAGAGATATGTTGCGTACGCACAGTACTGGTGCCCAGTAATAACATAACAAAAATCGGCACTCGTACATGCTGCGCTATGGCCGTTATCTTGGAATACGACCGATTTTTAGTTTTTCAACCCATAATTAATTATCAGTTAGAAATTTCAAAATTAAATTTAAACCAAAACTTAAACCAAAACTTAAACCACGAAACATATTCTTTTGGTAAGAATACCTTTTTTCATATCTATAACGGTTACCGAGTTATCAGTGGCGGACTTGGAATGGTTATATTGTGATCGGATACGAAAGGACAGGTGGAATTAATTCAGCTACTAAACTTTGAAAGTTCAGAAGTTCTCTCAATTCATCTGAAATGGCACTCTGCTTCACAACTAGTGTGCAAGTAAGGGTGTTTTGCTCGCCCAAGCGATGGGTAGTTTCCCTAGACAAGTGAAGTAACCCGAAATACCTTTACTACCAGAAACCGAATCACAAGCGTCGTCATAAGCTTGTAAAGAAGCAACTTTAGTAGCATCATAGTGAAGTTTTCGATTTATTATTCGTTTTAAATAGCACCAGATGTGTTTTAAGGCTGTGCTGCAGATAGTTGAAGCATGTATCAATTACCCAAGCTGATGCGTTTAAATCACCTTAACACATTCTTTCTCAAGCCAAGGACGACTGATGTAGAAATTGCGCAACGTGCCTCCCATCGAAACCCCTTTTCTAGCACGTGCCAGCAAGTTGATGCCAGATAACACTGCTTTGGTAAATAAGATTTTAGCGATATTAAATCAACTGGCTTAATGCCGGAATGCCAAATCTGCAGCTTCTCTCCCAGACGAGTCTTGTGACAAATGGTGGAATACAGGTAGAGGTTATAACATGGATAATCCCATGTCCTACGGACGTGTATGCATTTATTAGCTTCGGGTCATATTTACTGGTTTAGATTCACTACAGTTCTAAAGTCTTCAGAGTAGCTTCTGACTGGATTTGCATTCAAAAGTCTGAAATATTCCAATTTACTCTGAATATACTTGGGTCATGAATAACGTATTATTATGTTTATTTGTATATTCAATTTCATAACCTACGTATTTTTAGCCCTCGACAATCTTCAAGTGTTCTCTTAAACTAAAAAGAAAAGCTGGATAGATGGAACCCATTTTGACGCTGATTAACTTATCCACGAACAGACATAAAAATAAGTTGCAATCTGATGAGCTTTGCACAAAGACACATGGATTGTATTCAGACAACTTGGCACACAAGGTGTTAATGACTGAAGAAGAGTTCGCATTTGCAAATTCGCATGTGTTTATTTAGTTTAAGGCCATGGTTTAGCTGTTGATAAGCTTACCCTCATTTCACCTTACGAAGACATGTACAGAAATATAGACAAGTCCAGAAGCCATTAGCAAACATGACGACAATATATTGTTATGCACAACATCAGATCTTGCACATGTTTGTTGTGAGTAGATGTGCTTTTCACTCCCAGATAGTTCCATCATAATATCCTTGAGTTAGTGTTATGCGGATTACTAGAGCATTAATATAGAAATTATGCAGATTGGGTCCCTTGTCGGAGAATCACTTCTGGTTCGCTATCTCCCAAGTCGGGCCTCCTTCAGCCACTCGGAATTTGAAAGGATGTCGACTAGCTGGTCTCCTTTCCTGAAGTGCAGCAGTAGCCTTGCGATACTCTGACTACACCTCGCACTTTTATTTACGATTACGTCTACATGACTCTTGCTTCCTGCCCCCTGCCTCCTGATGACCGCTTTCATAGACACTAAGCTACAACACGACTGCTCTGCTGTTCACGCCTGTACAAAAATTCTGATTATACAGGGTTACTTTCACCAACGGCTCCTGTCTCCTGTCGCCACCCCTCACATTAGCTGCATTACGCCGACCGCTCTGTGTAACGTTTCGGTCTCTAGGCTTCAGTCTTTCTGTTATTGTCAAGCTATTATCCAGCCTCGGTTCACAGTCCCCTTGAGCCTCACTCCACTGTCCCCCAGGCCCTTGGGCCTGCTAGGGACTGTCTTGGCGACCGCAGCCACATGCAGGATGGTCCACAAAAAACTGACGACCCAACATTTTTTAAGCCCAACTTTTCTAGTTAGCACCCATCAGAACCAGAAAAGGACAGAAATAAAATCTAACGAAAGGGGAAGATGCTGTCCTTTCCTGGTTCTGAGGGATGCTAACTAGAAGAGTGGACTAGTGGACAAGGGGAAAAGTTGGACATTTTTGGTTGTCAGTTGTTTGTGGACTACCCTGTATAAAAACTTTTTCATTTGCCAGTAACTCCTGTCTCTTGTTGATAACAACCTAGCTGTTATCTCTTGGACCCTCCATTTGGTCCACGAATCAACATTTACTTCAGCTTCGGTCCCCTCAGACCTAAGTCCACGATCGCCACCATTTTTTGGGTGTGCTAGGGCCACCCATGGGGACCGCAGTTGGTGAAGAAATGTTCACTTTCAACGGCAACTCCTATCTTCTGTCTTCTGTCTCCTGTTAACATGAATCTAACTATTATCTGTTGCCCCCCCCCCCATTAGGTCCACGGATCAACGTTTACTTACGCCTCGGTCCACGGTCTCCTCGGGCCATAGTTCAGTCTCTTCCCCCCCCCCCAGGCCCATTGGCCTGTTAGGGACACCCGAGGGGACCGCAGTTTCGTACCACGCCACTCCAGGACCGCAGATGTTAGCCACACAACGCTTCTTTCGCTAAGAGCTGCAAAAGAACTGCGCAGGGAACCGTTCACTTCATAGTGTCAAGATTCTTTTACTGCGACCTTAACACACTGGCGCACCATGTGTGTTCCCCTACCGAAGACAACCGCTTCCAAAGACGACCGCTTCATCTTCTTCGTCATAGGTGTGGCTGTGTCGGCCTCTCTTCACTGTCTCGAATGGGCCGGCTTGACCTGACATTGCCTTACATAGATCTTAGAGATCTTAGGGTGACAACGACTACTTGGATGGCAGGGGACCGCGACATACACTAACCTACACAGACCGGGCCGAATCTTTTTATGCGGTCGCCCTTGCCAAGCCTTCTTACCCTCTCTTTGTCAACACAATCTCGATGACATGCGTTGGCGAATCTCCCCGGCCTAGACAAAGCTACCGGGCCACCTAACCCCTTCTGGGGCCCCAATTATCACAGGAGAAAAGAGAGGAGAGGGACTCTCCCCAGCACGATTTCTAGAAAGGATAGATCAACCAGCTTACTGCAATGGAGCACCACGCTCCTTATTCTTGCTATCTTCACCATCTGTACGATTATCCAGAACACTCCCGCGGTCGCTTCGACCGGCGGTCCCTCAAGACAAGAGTGTACCAAGACGCCTGAAACCTTGTCCCTCGTCTCCAAGGCTCATCTTGCAGGACAGGGGCCCCTCGTCTATCGAAGACCTCTTCGTACAGCTTTACCTCTTCGGCCAGTCTCCGCTCTGTTGCAAATCTACGTTGGTTGGTGACGGGACCCTACTATCCTCGGCACCGCAGACCACTAACTCCTTGCGGTCCCATGTCCACCACACTAGTTCCAGTTCCTCACTGTCTAGTGCCAGTTTTCCTGATGCTTCCTGAAACTTTTCTTCTGCCAGCCCAAGGTATGCTTCAGTATTGCCTGCCTTCTACATACTGCCGCTTCCACGGTCGCACGGTCCCTCTGCATTATCCCGTGAGTGACTTCTTCTTGCGGTCCTTGGCCAGCTGCAACTTCTTCTGCAGGCTCCTCACAATTTTACTGGCGCCTCTTGGAAATTTGTCTTCACATATATAACTCGATGTTTGCTTCGGTATTATTTACCTTTTCCATATTGACGTCTCCACAATCGCACGGTCCCTCTGCCTTATCTCTTGAGTGACCTCCTCTTGTGCTCCTCTTGGTCCCTGGCCGACTGCATCATCTTCAACCAGCCCTTGAAGATTCCACGCCTTAGAACCCTTCAATCCTGTTTATTCACGATATTACAATACGACCGGCGGATTCGACCGCCAGGCGTCTTTCAGACAATTGTCTCTTCATTCCTGACTCTTCAGTCGCCGCTCTGCTACTCCTGAACGATCACACTTCTCATGCCCCCTCATTCAGGAGCTGTTTGTGCCCTATTACGTCAGTCCAAGTATCCCGGTCTTTTTCAAACAATATATGACCGCGTCGGACCTTCTCGTCAGTCTTCTGCCTGCCATCCTGTGGACATGTTCCCTAGTCGTCAAGGCCATCCTTCCTGGATCAAGAACCTTTCACAGTCTCCTCAAGGTAACGAGAATTTTGTCATGTTTGCATGACAAACTTTTTTTTTCATTTACCTTGCCCAGAATACGGTCGCCGTCCATGCTTCCTCCACCTTCCTGGCGTACGGCCAATCCCTGCTACGAACTGTACCACACCTACACGGTCGCCTTACTTTGCCTCGTGACGATAAATCCGGTTGCCTGTTATGCACTCACCCAGTTTTTCTCACATGAAGACCTCTCCGGCCCTCTTCCTTGGTGGGCCATACTACTCATCCTTTCTCCGTTTACAGTCGCCTGCATGGATGGTGCCCGGTTCACGGGATCATTAGGCTCCGGGGCAGCCGACCATAACACGCGTAACCTTTGTCCTTGGCGCCCACCACCATGTCACGAGGTCTGGTCTGTAAGGAAAATCAGGTAATGGATGTTTTCGACAGTAATAAAAACGTAGAAATATCAGGGTACTGCCTAGTTGATTTCTGTTTTTGTTGCCTAACCGAACCCGTTCGGCCTCCCCTCTCGGTCACCAAGGTTGACCCTGAGTGGAAGAAAGATAAACCCAGCTCAACTCGGGTACTTTATATAGAGGCACGCGCCCATGCGCGGAAGGAAGCTACGAGTGCGGCAGGGAAGCCAACTTTTCATCGCTAGGGATTAAGCCTTCAATAGGAAGGCAATACTATGTAAGGAAAAATCAGGTAATGTATGTTTTCGGTTAGTCAACAAAGACAGAAATCAACCAGGCCATACCCTATGTTTTTACTATCCTAAAATACCTACCTTCAGTAGAACCCTCTCGCCTTCCCGGTTCATAAGTGATATGACAGAATGGCAGCCTGCCTGCGTGAAAAGGAAACGTTGAGCAGCGCCACCGCCGGGAGCTTGAAGCAACTACAGTTTAGACAAGTTGATAGGACGGATAATTAATTATTTGATTTTCAGCAATGAAAAGCATAAAATATGCGATTTTAACACACATTATTGAAGGTAAGTATTTTTGGATAGTAAAAACTAATTTTAAAGCAGTGTTGAAATTCAGTTTTTAGTTGCAGAGAAAATTAACATTGCCTGTCTTTTGTAGAATTTGTCTGAAAAAAACCGACCATGAAATACTATGAAATTCATTCATCGTAAAATGGAATCAAACTTTTAAAAACGCACACTTTCAAAACTGGTGAGTCTCTCCAGTTGTTAAGTGTTCGATTTTAAAAGTTTTGAATCCATTTTTTGTAGCATTCCCTTCCTATTGTGCTTTGTTGCCCCTAGAGAAATTTATTGGCTTCTCTGCCAGTATTATTGCCTACCCTTCTGTGCATGTGTGCAGGCCTCCTGTGAATAGCGCTGGTCCAGGCCCTTTCTTCATCTTCCTTCCTAGGGCGTCCGCACATGTGGTCGCTCGTCTTTCGCTCCCCTAGGATTGGTCTCCTCAACATCCGGACTACTTCAGCGCGCCTCAACCGGCAACTGGCAGCTTCTTAAGGTACTTTATTGTCCTCCTAGGAGGACTACTTGACTACCAAGACTAACAACCGGTCCTCAATTTTTTTGGGCCTGCCTTATAGCCTCTCTCCCGTCCTCGTCCGCACTACCCCAGAATTGCTTAACTAGCTCTCTGTCGTCTGGGGACGTTCTAGCTCCTCTGCACCTACCCTTCTTCGGGTTTCTCGTCCTCATTAGCTGCACCTCGTCCTCTTCACCCGCAGCCGGTCCTCATCGACCGTGCCTCGTCATCATTGGCTATCTCCTCCCTCCGAGGCCTCGCCCTCACTGCACCAGATTTGCTTACCTGGCTCTCCATCGTCCGGAGACCTTCTAGCTCCTCTACACCTACCCTAATACGGGTTCCTCGTCCTCATTAGCTACATCTCGTTCTTCTCAGCCACATCTCGTCCTCATCGGCTGCACTTCGTTCGGGCCCTACGAGTGACCCCTCCTTCACAGTCCAGGTCTTTCCTTTGCCCCCGTGGATGACTCCTTCTCCATGAAATCTTTCACTTGGTCCGCCCATCCACCAAAGGCCTCGCAGGCGGCCCGACTCCGTCAGCCAGTTCGACCGTTTCTTATGTAACTTGGCCACCAGTCACTTCTGCAGCTTCGGTCCATTGTTGCGGCGCCTTCACAACACCCATCCACCGGACGTCTCACATACGGCCTCGCCTCGCTAAAGAGGCCATCTGTTCTTCTGAAGCTTGATCTGCGGCCACTTCTGCAGCTTAGGTCCATTATTGCGGCCGCTCCGTATTCCCGTCCGGACCATTTGCCTTGCTGTGCGCCAAGGGTGGCATGAACAAATGCCAACATTCTGGACTACAACAGTCCCTTCACATTTCATATCGTCCTCAACTCTCTACATCCGCTAGCGCTTTGGAAACAAGAGGACGACACTCGGCAACAGCTGCTGCATCCCCTATTCTATGCAGTGACTCTGCCTTCTTCTACCTCGGAGTAGCTCTACCAGACCTCTTCTTCCGTAGTACCTTACTATTAAGGATACTACTCCAAAACGAACGCCACTGGTTGTCACTAGACCAACCCACCGTCCCGTCTGACCTACTAGTCCTTTAGAACACTGTAAAACAGGCCTACACTCCACCTTCGGCCACCCTAGGTTTCTGGGCCCTTGGCCTGCCTACTGCTCTGTCCCATTCAGTCTCCTGGCTATCATAAAGTAGGCTACTCGTCCGCCGACAACTCCGAAGCAGCTGCGCCTCGTCCGCAGGACGCCACTGTTCTTTAGAAGTTGTTCTTCATTCATTTCTACGATCTGGTATTGCCATCGATAATCCAAACTAGTTGGTACCCACCTACCCACCCACCTACCCATCTACCTGAATTGTCCCTTGGGCCCTTCGACAGGTCCCTATCATTCCTGTCCAGGTCGTTTTCTGTTCTTCCATGAGCAGCCCTTCGTCCTTGTAAACCTTGACTCATGTCGTCCGCCCGCCTAAGATTCCGCAAGCAGCACCATCTCGTCGGACAGGCCGACCACTCCTCGTGAACCCTGGCCCACAGTCGACTCGGCAACTGCCGTTATGTAGTGGCAGGCGCTGCGACAGGAGAGGTGTTTGTAGCATCGCCAACATCTGGTTGACTTTGGTTGTGTTTAAAAATTACTCTTGGGTGGCTGATTTTACTTTTACGGAAAATAGCACATGAACTACTGACCCAACTTGGGAATAGAGCGTCTTTGTCCTAATTAATAGGCGTAACTAGTAATAATAAACTGGTATCGCTACCACCACGGTGGGTGTGTTAATAGCTAAGCCTGAGTTTAAATAAAAGTAATTTTCATAATATTTTTAACTCTTAGCAATTAATCTCACTAGCAGACTAACTGGCATTTAAATTCCTGGTTTTATTTTAGACAGTTAAATATAAAAATGACACTTAACATTTTGTCATCTAGTATGAACACCAGAATGGCTTTACATAAAAGCAACTTGAATTTACAATTAAAATTCGGCAAGATAGAACTTAGTGAAGTTCGCAATCAAAATTTCGATTAGAAAAGTTTTCTTTGAGTTTAGTCCAAAACTCTCTAAATCATAAGAGCCCTTGCTCAATTGCAAAATAGTCCTTAAAGTTATGTTTCAAATAAGTCCACAAATGATCAAACCTTCCTTCACAAAGAATTCATTTTTAGATTTGGCCATCCACTATCGAAGGACTTTGCTTCAGCAAATACTAAATGATCTTGTGATCTTTATGTTACACTAAGTTACTTAATGAAACACAGGAATAAAAGCCGGTTTTTAGGAAGGGACCGTGAACCCTTAAGTTATGGCAGTTGTAGACCAGAAATGCCGATGGCTTTAACCCTCCATAATCGCTTTTCAAAAGCTAAAGATTAAGTTAAAAACTATAAATTTTGAATAAGGTCCAAAAGTTAAATTTTTCAAAGTTAAACCAGTTGCAACACGAACCAATACCTTTGCCCGGCATGGCAATCATCGGACCGTGACATCTCCGCTCCCGACCGGCGTAGATACGTCTAGCTCTTGAGATCTGTGAACTGTGCTATGTGTGAGAGCTGCTTGGCCTTTCTATACCAGCAGGTCGGATCCAACTGACTACGGGAGAGCTAGGCTCTCGTGACTGGCTAAGGGCTTGGAGAACAAAAACTGAGAGGAGCAAACCTCTTGATAGTAGGTCGCATGGAAAGTTTTGAAGGATACAAGGCTTGTGTAAATATCATGCGAAAGAGTTTAAACGCGACGTAAAAAGTGAATAGCCTTTTTAATTAAATACTGCTTTAATTAATAGTAGAATTGCTCAGATCTTTTCATGGACGTGATTAATTGAAGGATAGCAAGTTGTTGGTCTATGGATAGGTAGGCTACAGAGTGGAAATCTACAAAATTAGAAGATTCATTTTAGGTCTGGTAAAATAAGGTAATTTAAAAGGTGAGCTCCGGTAGGGTTCATGGGAAAAGCTTAAGTTTAACTGATGCTTTTAAGCATAAAAAATAAAAGATTAAATATCCAGCTTAGTGAATGCTATAATGGATTTCTGCAGCCGCAGATAACTAAATGGATGGTTGAAACTTTCATAAACATTCAAAATTGTCACCTCAACTGGAAATGAAAATATCAAGCAAACGTGTTTTAACACTACAGACGTACTGGTACGTCTCACACTTTTGATTTACTATGCAAAACTGTGGAGGGCAGTATGTCCCCTGTGGCGTAGCCAGAGTCTTTGTTGGTCATATTACTTCATTTTTCAATTGCTAGATGGCAGAACCATGCAGTAAACTTTGTTTTTAGGGTTCTAGCTGGAGCGTCTTTTTTGAAGTGAAATTCAACAGGGCGCTGTCAGACAAAAATGAAGCCGAAACTGGCGACTTTATTTAAAGTAACACGCAACAGAGAGGCTCAAATTCTGTTGCAAAAAGTGATTACAGCGAACAAATATTATTATGGCTAATTTGGAGTGTTTATTTCAGACTTGAGCAGCTTTCTTTGTCACTGGTATGTTTTCGTCGTACTTTTGTCAAAACACACATTTCGGTTGTTCCCTCATTTTTTACAAAAAGAAATTTTTTTTTTATTTTCACCTAAGTTTCCGTAAAGTGTGCACTTTCATCTACTAGCTCAAAATAAATTGTGTTAATTGGTGAAAAACTAACCAAGTTACAATTTTTTTTGTAAGACGCTAATATGGTCAGGGCTGGCGGACATGCGCGAAACATTATGTCGAGTTCCAAAGTGTTAAATACATGTAAATAAACACAGGCATAGCACTTGGATGCTTGGTTTGTGTTCCCTAAATGCTCTAAGCTGTGGCTTTTTACCTGAGAAATAAAATTCAAAAAATAATTACAAAATAGAGAGTGTTTTGAATAATGGCGACTTAAGCGTTGCGTGCGTTGCGGTCTAGTTTAAGATGGTTTTCAAACAGCTGTAGAATTTTATTGGTGATGAAAGTTAGGGATCTGTTTCCTCAGGATTGCAGATGGTGTTCTGGGCTATTAAGGCTTGAAAACATTAGTCGTTTTTGTCCATTATACACGGAGTTATGCAGGTTCAAAGTGAGTCTTTTGGAGCCCTTTTGATCGCTAGCGTGCTCTATGAAAAATATATTCGCTGCGAATGAACGAAGCTTCCCTCAGGTTTTTGATCTTTTGAGTTGAGGTAGCCTCTCAAATCTGGTGAAGTATAAGCCTTCGTTACAGTTTTCACATTTCACCAATTCCTCTTTTCTTGACAGCCATCTCTGGCTCCTTTTGGACACAACTTTTCGACCTTCTCGGTCTGCACGGTCCTTTGCTCCGCACCTTTACACCTTTGGCCTGACGCTTTTCACTCACTGTCCGCCACCGACGATCTCACCATTTTCAAACAAGCAATGGGCAACGTCTGGTCCGGCACTTGCGCCAGTCAGGCTGCCGGTCCCATCCTAACATTTCCAGGATCCGGCCTTTAGCACGACTACCATTGCCTGCATCTGATCGATCGTCCCTTTCATCCGCCAGCTGTCTTTCCGGATTGGAATTTAGTTACAGGAATTTCGCCAACCATGTATCTCCGTGCCTCATTTTACATGGTTCAGGCCCATCGTCTTCCTCTTAGCCCAGTCCTTAGTCACTGGCCACCACGGTCCTCACTGCTTCGTCCCCCTCGGTCCAGCACTTAACACTCTCTTCATGGTTCCGTTGAGGCCGACCTGAATTCATTTATACATACAACACACAAAGAATATCTTGACCCAAGGACCGCCTTGGTCCTCGTAGCAACTCTTTCTTTACCAACACAACAATGGGAGTTTCTATCATTCTCGGCCGCAGCATTGTGAAATTTTAAGGAAACAACAACGACAGCCACTAACCGTGCATCCGCTACGAACATCAACATCCTAGACCGCTGCCGTCCGCAACGACTAGTTGACCATTCCACATGGGTACCTGGTCCGCCGCCCCATTCCACTAACCCAGGCAATCCCTGCATCACAACGCCAGCTTTGCTGACCGTCCTGGGCTTTGGCAGCGGGTCCCCTTCACCGTTTTGTCATTTTGTCATTTTGGTTGATTCCCAGCAAAGAAAAGGGGAGGACCTCCCAAAACGATCCTCAGTAGGATCAGACTAACTATCTCATTAAGCAAGCAGTCACAGTATTATTTTCGGTTACCTCCGTTATCCACCCTCATTGGCTGTTTCTTAACAAGTCCTCCTTGGCACCCTTGTCGTACTCTTCCTTCACGGGTCTTCCCATCTGGTCAATCCTCCACCGTGTACAACTACATACAGACCGTTTCCTCCCGACCAGACGGCACAAGTGTTGCCTTCTTCCTATCCTCAGCCCGCAACCACGACCAGGTCAAACGTACAACGAGATGGAAGTCCCTTCGCTCCAGCTTAATGACGACAATCCTTCGTCCCTGCGCCAAGTTGGTCCCACGTCCATCTCGACTTTTTTAAGTCAACAAACACAGGTTCCCACTTTCATGACCCATGACAGTGTCATTCTGCACCGCAGTAACAACAACAAAAAAAACTTGGAAAAAGAAAAGCAGAAGAAAAGAAGCAATACTGACCCCTTGGGTATACCATGCACTGGTCTCCCTCCGGTGACTCATGCAGTTTCAGTGCTTTAATTTAATTATTCCCACTGGTCTGTCCATTTTTGAGCCTTGCACGTTAGGACCAACCTTCCGCCGCACCCGCACTAATCCCTTCAATGCCATCAACCACAGTTCTGCTTTCTGCTTCACCAAGCCATTCTGACCATCTGGGTCCACTGAGCTCCTTCACTATGCAAACACTCTCTCCTCTGGCCAAGTTATGACACTGTCTGACGTAGGGGATACTCAGTAGCCGAAAATCATGTCTAGGCCTCTCCGCCAATGGGCTCCTTATGACCCACGTCACCCTCCACGACCATCCTCCCGACTGTCCTCGCCATACAAGACAATGACCGCAAGCAAACCAGCAAGCTTGAAGACAGCCACATGAATAAAGAACCTTCTCCACATCCACAAGGTACTCTGAGCTATCTGCTTCAGTTATAACTAAGGCTGCACCGATACCGATACTGGATCGGATCAGCTACCGATATTAACGGTATCGGTTTCGGCAATTTTTGCAGAAATATCGATAACTCTGGAACCGTTTGAAAAAACGACACGCGGTTCGCGGCGTTTTGCTCAGAAAATCACTGAGTATTTTCCTATCTACTTTTTAACTGTAGGTTACTATTTAAAAAATTGTTATTTTAATAATTATTGGACTTCTGCAGTAAACTACACCTTTTATGAAAAATTGGGGATACAATTTTGGATATTGGTACCTGTATTGGCAAAATTTTGAAAACCGGTTCTGTATCGGATTGGTAAAGTTGGTATCGGTGCAGCGTTAGTTACAACTATCGTACCTTAGCCCCTGAACCCTAAAGCAGCCGTGACGTGCACCCATATACTCCACGACTGAACCGTCCGAGCGAGACACTATGAGGTCACATCCTTTCATGCGACTGATACTGAGACCTGAGACTACATAATGTTCGAAGACCAAAACACAAGACCATGGTGGACCATTTTTCAATGGCATCAGTCGTGCCCTTCTGTCTCCTACCTACACGACAAGTCCCTCCGCTCACGGTCGCACATCATATCCATGTGGTGCGACTTGAATAAACAACTAGGTCCCAGTTTGATTCACCTGGTCCCTGCACTATGCTTAAGGTTTACTGAGTCTGTTGATTCTGGGGCAGCCGTCTCGTAGCGCGGATATCTGTTATCATGGCCCACCACCTCGTCACATCTGATGAAATGCTAGAAAAAGACAGGTAATATATATTTTCTCGGCAACTAAAACATCAATTTACCAGGGCCATCTGATTAACATTGGGTTTTTATTGCCTACGAAAATATGCTTTACTTTTACTCACCCAGCCTTCGCTCCGGGTTACCATGGTATGGACTGGAGGAAGAAAGATGAAACAAGGGCCCGGACCAGCGCTATTTATAGGAGGCTTCGAGACAAGCAGGGAAACCAACAAACTTTCTCTAGGGCCAACAAAGCACTATAGAAAGGGAATGCTAGAAAAAGACAGGTAATTATATTTTTTGGTAGGCAATATTTTCATGGCCCAAGTAAATTGATGTTTTTTGTTTGTGATGGAATAAGCAGAAATGGTTACTAGTTCCGTAACCATATTTACTGATGTAGGCCTAGTCGTCGTTTTTTTGTGGCATGAGAGGCTAAAACGTCCACTGCTGTTCATTTGTTGAGGTCAGAATATTTGTGACCTAAATAAGGTGAAATCCCAGTTACCTTGCAATTCTGCCTGATTGGATTATCTTCAAGTCCCTCACTCTAATTCTAACAGGACGTCATTGGCACAGGCTGATATAGTTCAAAAGAAGCGGTCATTGTTGATGTCATCCAAAGAGCAGCATCCTGAGACAACCAGAGAAAATATGGCTGCAAGGTTGAAACCTGCTGGTCTTGTAGGAACTACCATGTTGGAGACTGGCCCCATGGACAAAGTAGGTCTAGATCATGTTTGTGTTTGTCTCAGTGATTTTAAGTACTAGTTAAAAGTAATGTAAAACTTTGTTGCGGATTTGTTCTTAAAATATTCACTATTATTAATGTTGAATTTGTATGGATTTGTGAGCTTTAATTTTGAACTGACAGTTCAATTCTCTAATTTGTACCACCCCAGTATGCTATATAAACCACATCAGTGAAAAGCCGTCATTAACTTAGCCAAGGCTTTGGTATTTAGCTTTTTCTACTCAGCTGTTAGTCCTGGCCAATCGGTCCCAAACAAAGGGCAAAGACGCCTCGTCCAGGAGCCTTGTAAATATAATTTTCTTGTTGCTGGAAAATATACTATACATGTGGATTTTTGTTTTTATGCACTCTTTGCCTTGAGGATTTTAAGTCGCGCTGATCCGCCCAGCTTGCCAACCCAAGTGCGCATCTGTAGCCCTCCTTATAAAAGAGCTTGCTCGAAAGCATTCACATCTTTTTGTTCTCAAGCTACCTGTCTTGTCGGTCGCTGTTGCCTCTTCCCTTCACCAGTTCTCCTCTTCATTCACCACCCTTTGGCTCCACTCCCAGCATCAAGTTCCACATTCGCATGATGTCGAAGCCTTCAGCACCCGAGGTTCTGTAGACTCCACTACTCTACCTACCGACGTCGCCGTTGGTCTGGTCGCATTCGTCGAATGCCACCCCCAATGCATCAACATCTGAATGGAATAACGGCACTATCAACACTGCTGGCACGTCATCTCTTCTACCTGGCCATCATTTGCACCATTCCAGTCTGCATGATGTGCGTCATTCGTCAAAGGGCATTCGTCTGGTACAATCACCGCTTCGGGCCACCACATTCGCCTGTTCTGGCTGCTGACGTCTCCAAGATAACAACCGCCAGCCACATTAAGGCTTTCATGGGCTTCAGGGCATTCTCCTGCTACGGCATTCGCCCTTCACCTTCGCCTCCTCTGGCCGGCGCGCAAGCCCCTTCCCTGGGTCCGTGAAGGCGGCCGTTCCCGTTCAACAGACCATCGTCATTCGCCAATTGCATCCACTGGGTTTGACCTTCATCCCGACGGACCGTCGAGCCACCAACATTGGACGCCCTTCCAGACATCTTCCTCCTGTCAGCGCCCATTTTCATTACCAAGAGTGGACATTCGCCTCTCCACGCCATCGAAAGAGACGCTGCCTCCACTTCCTCTGTCACCCCCAGCATCCCTCCCAGCGCTGGAAGATGCTGCCTGCTTCAACTCATCAAGTTACGACCAGGAACCTGGATTTGGTTCTTGTTTCCATGAAGGTTGGTGTGGTGAATTTGACCCTCAACACTGACGTCTTCTGCATGACACCAACTCCGCCTAACATGGCTCTCCCACGACTCCATGACGGACAACGCTGTTCAAGAAGGCGGGCCAATCCGTCACCGACGTAACATGATCAGCCCAGGGCCAATGACTTCCTGTCTCCATCAAAACTCAAGACGGCAACCCACTTCGGCATTGTCACCAATGGTCGACGGGCCCGTCAACCACCTACGGGGAAATTTTGGCATCCCGGTCGAATGACGTCCGTCGGGTCTCCCGTCTCACAGCACTCGCCCGCCTCATAGGCCGAACTTAGACCATGGGACTCCACCACATTAGGATCACTTGGCACGGCACTGCCGAATGCTCACATACCACCATTTCAGGAGTCCTCCTAAAGAAATTCCGAATGCATCGCATGACACTGTTGCAGACTGCTAAAATTGTGTACAATCAGCTATAAAGACAACGACAGCGACGGGCTGCTTTCACTCAAGGTCATCATTCGCACGTTGAACCGTCAGTCCTCTTGTCACATTTGTCCATTTTCGTTGATCTGCCTATCACGAATGCTGCAACTCTATTTATTCCAGACAAGCTGAAATTTTGCCACCGTGAGGTGCCACCGCTGCTCTCTCGCTACTTCGGCTCACGAGAGCTCTCGTCTCTTCCAGCATTCGCCTCCCTCATTGTTGCTGACCCACGTGGTCTCCCGGGCCGCCTTTAGCCATCAGGCAAAGAGAATTCGACATCACTTCTTGCAGCAAGTTTTGGATCATCGCTGCTCAAGCCCAGTTAATGAAGGAAGATGTTGTTGCCCCCCCGTGTTGAGTGAAAAATGAAGCCAAACGGTGTTGCGAACACCTCCACTCGTCTCAAACGTGACTAAAACACAAGGTTTGACTGCTGTTTCAAGATGGTCATCGCTCTCATCCCCCGCAGCTCGTCTCTATGGTGACCTGTCACCACGTATCAAGTGATGAAACATCAAGCTGATTGGTGTTGCTAACACCTGCTCGTTAAATGGGATGGAAAGCCAATAGGCTCGAAATTGGTTAATTAAATACGGATGCAAACCTATTTACGTTGCCTTTTGTCTTATATGTCAGACTGCCTGAGCGGGGAATCGAACCCACAACCTCTGAAATCAAAGGCCAAGGTCCTACTGCTGAGCCAGACTGAAACGGCCGACATATACGGCTTACATGTATATGTATGCGTGTTAAATGCTGCGTGTGATGACTTATATGTCAGACTGCCTGAGCGGGGAATTGAACCCACAACCTCTGAAAACAAAGGACAAGGTCCTACCGCTCGTTTCATCCGTGGTTACTACCAACGTTTGGAGTGAAGTTTCAAGTCAGACAACTTTTCAACTCTTCCACCTCGTCTCGACCGTGGCTTGGTCCCACTTATCAAGTGAAGAACAAAGCCAGACTATGTTTCTAACACCTCAACTCATCCCAAACGTGGCTGCAACGTGGCTGCAAACGTGTCAGTTTCAAGACTGACAATGTTCTCCTTTCTACCAGCTTGTCTCGATCAAGACTGTCAAGCTGAATGGTGTTGCTAACACCTCTGCTCGTCCCATTCGTGGCTAAACCTACGTTTTGAGTGTAGTTTTTCTAGATGGACAACGTTTTCAACTCTCCCAGCTCTTCTCAATCGTAAGATGGTCCCACGTATTGAGTGAAAAATCAAGTCGAATGGTGTTGCTGTCTCCACTGTTCATCTTATTTGTGGCCAGAAACCCCACGTTTTGAGTGAAGTTTCAAAACGTACGGCGCTTGAAACCCGCAGCTCGTCTCAACCTGCACATTCTCCTCTCGCTGCAAGGAAAATTGTTGGCTGGGCTCTCGTCTTTTGTGCATTTGTCACACGAGCTCTCGTTCCCGACACCCGCTGCCTCGACAATTGGTTGGACACTCGCTTGGTCGAGCATTCTGCATTCATGCATTCGTTGCTCGAGCATTCGTTCCTGTGACCTGTTGCCTCCACCGTTGGTCGTGCATTCTTCTAGCCGAGCATTCGTTATTTAAACATTCGACGCTTGAGCTCGCATTCCCGACATCTGCTGCCTCAACAATTGGTTGGACACGCGCCCGGCCAAGCATTCGTCATTCATGCATTTGTTGCTCGAGCATTCGTTGCTCGAGCATTCGTTCCTTAGACCTGCTGCCACCACCATTGGTCGTGCATTTCTCTAGCCAAACATTGGTCATTCATGCATTTGTTGTTTGAGTTTTCTTTCCTGACCCCTGCTGCCTCAACTGTTCGTCGTGCACCCGTCTGGCTGAGCATTCATCATTCAAGCAGTCGTTGCTCGACCATTTGCTCTTCAGATCCGTTGTCTCGACCGCTGGTCGGGCATTCGTCTGACCAAACATTCATCATTCAAGCATATGGCACAAGAGCATTCATTCCTGAGATCTGCTGCCGCTGTTTCGACACCCTTCGGTTGTGCATTCGTTTGATTTTAAATGGCCTTCAACCATAGACAATAAAAAATAACGCAGATTGCTGACATATCCCCAGAATATCGAAAAAGAAAAAGTGAAACAGCAACAGCATTGCCAAAAAAAATCCTGAAGGAAAATCCCCAGCTATTATTGCCCTACGCCAATTAATAAAAAAAAAACACTAAGTCCATCAACCTGACCATGAAACTGGAAGGGCCTGGAAAACACAAACATTGAGTTCGTCCGCAACCCGAACCCCACAACACCAAGCTGCACCCCGATGTCAACGCCCGGCCTTGCACCAACTCGGAGTGTTTGACCCGTGCATCCGTACCACAACATGCAGCTGACCTTTCTCCCACTGATCTTTCTCCCACTCGCAATCCCGAATTGGACCTCCCTTCACACAACCCACCTCACATCATCGCTCAAAATGAAATTCTAAACGATGCTCAGTTTATTTCTGCTTGGAACGCAGTGGCAGCTCCCAATTCCCAGGAAGACCTTGATGCTTTCTGCATTTGGCAGTTTGACAACAGCCAGACACCACGCCCTTTTCTGGATCTTCAATCTCACCAAACAGATCCGAAGCCCTGCCGTGCACCACGTGCAGATTACGTGCAAAAAATTGCTCCAATGGCTTCCATCAACGCAACCACTAAAATTAAAAAGTACCGCAACCAAAATCCATCAACGTTAAACATCACGCCGAGGATACAACCTTTCAAATGCCATCACCATTCAAAAAAAAAAGCTTTTAACAAACAAGCCTAACTTCAGCAACCAAGAATGGAAAAAACTGGACACACTCAGGCATTTCGTTCCTTGTCTCGTAGCATGACTCACAGGAAAAACCTTTCAGACAATCGCAACCCCAAAAGGTGAAACCCGCCTCCCCCACCACCCTCCCCTTCATGGGCACCATCAGGGGTGGTGGCGAAAGTGAACAAACCTCAAGTCCTTTGAACACTTTCTTTCTCGGCAAACGGAAACCTCGCAAAAAAAAAATCAACTGTTAACCCAAGACTGTGAACCTGATCAACCCCGGAATTTCGTCATTGAGGCCCAACAACCCGGCTGTTCCATCGCTATGCCCCAGGTTCGGCATGACAACCAACAACAAAGGAAAATCTTTCGGGCCTTTAGCAAGTTATGTGAAATTTTGAAACTTTTTTCCTAGTGAGCCTTTAAAACACAGCTCACGGAATCTCCAATTCCAAAAGGAAAAATGCCAGCTTGCAACCCAAGGGAACTCGTTCAGAACGTGCCTGCCACCAATTCGGACGAGGTTAACTGCGAATGCAAAAATTCACAGGTGTATATTTTCCAGCAACAAGAAAGGTAAATTAGTTTGTTTTTCTAGGGAAAATATATCTGCAATCGTCAATAACAGTGGTGATTGGAATACATTTTTGGAGAGAAAATAACACTTTCACCACCTATGAGACTAGAAATTAAATAGTCTTCTTGAATTTTCGAGGATTAGCTCCGATCCTCTTCGTCAGAAAGCACCAACACGTTTCACTATTGCTTCTGTTACATGCTGCGGCTTCTAACCGTAGCAATAGTGAAACGTTGTGTTGGTGTTTTCTGGCGAAGAGGTTCAGAGCTTATCCTCAAAAATTCAAGAAGACTATTTAATTTCTAGTCTCACAGATTATGAATGTGTTATTTTCTCTCCAAAAAAGGAAAATATACTATACCAGACCCACCCTACCTCCCCTCTTGAGTCACCTTCTGACATATCGAGAGAGAACAAAATATGCTAATGCTTTCGAGCAACTGTTTTATAAGGAGGACTGCGCATGCGCAGTGTGGTTTGCAGGCTGGGCGGATCAGCACAATTTAAAATCCTCAAGGCAAAGAGAGTGTAAATGCAGAAAATTCGGCCTTAGCAAAAGAAACAAAATTCAGCCGGCCTTCGTGGGTATCGGCAAATTTACATGTTTCTTACTATCTGCAAAATACTAACCTTCATTATGCGCTAATCGTTTCGATTTGCTCTTTTAATTGCCCAGAATTAAATTGAAACTCCTACTTACTGTTTCAATCCTTATTACAGTGAGCTTAGCTCACTCTCCGCTTGGAGCGCTGGCGTCGCGCCTTATATCACACTGATACAGCGCTTGTCTGCTCACTTTTGTTTCGGGCATGCGTCAGAAAGGACGTGCGCGCCGCTCTTTATTTTATTTTATTGTGGACTTATCCGCACTTCTCCACACTTCTCCACTCTTCTCCAGGTGGCATTATGGACAAGCAAGTTGACTCTCTTTTAGCCTCCGGGTTAAAATTTCCAAAATGCACCTGCCAGAAAACTCCTAACGATCTTCACCCTGCGTGCAGAAAGCATCGGGAATGTGATTTTGATTAAATGTGAGATTTGTGAGCTTCATGACGCTGCAACGATCAAGAGGATTAGTCGAACTTCGAGAAAGACCCCCACGAAGCGTGAACTTCTTGAAGACAAGAAACGCTGCCTCGCTGAATCTACCCCTGCTTCGGCTCCTAAAACTCCACTCGATCGGCGGCTTGAACTTTTAAGTGCCGATGTCAGCGCTCCGATCGTTTTTCTCTCCGAGGAAACCATTGCTCAACACAGCGGTAACCCTGTTGCTGACGCTAAACCTGCTTCTGTTGCAAAGGCTGATCCTAGTCTGCGTTCCTTGTTCCCGCCGACGGATTCTTCTCCGTCCGGAGATGAGGTGGTTTTTTCTCCAAGCAACCTTCAACTAGTTGTCTCCGCGGTGCGAAAAGCCACCAAGGTTGATATGAACGTTATGCAGGATGCAATTCGATCTGCATTGATCACGGAACATCGCAATGACATGGATTTACGTTTTGAGGCGTTTGAGAAAAAGTTTTTTCTTTTTGCTGGACAGTTAGGGCTTGAGCGATGTAAAACTCAAAGTGTGACCGATGATTCTAGCGTCGTTGCAGCCGCCACCCCGACAGTGCTGCCATCTACCGGAGTCGGGACTCACCAATTTCCGATCGCTAACGCTGAGCAGCTCAGCTCTCACGCTCTCGTTGCCGATGTTTCTGTAATATGGGATATTACTACTTAACAGCCAGGAATGCTATTAACTTAAGCCTCGCCGTGGTGGCAGCGATACCCTATTTATCTTACTTTATTTACAAAGCCCAGGCTTTAGACCTATATTCCCTCACCGAACCAGTAGAAAATGCTATGTTTTGAACTTCAAAGTCAATAATAGTAACCACAAAGGAACTTAAATTCGAAACTGCAAGCCTGATGTCGGTGCTTGCTACAAGCACCTCTCCGTCGTAGCATCCGCCGTTACAAGGACTACGGAGATCAAAACCATTCCATTGATTTCGGAAGGAAGAATGGTCCCCTAAGGAAAAGCTCGACAGATTGAATCCATCTGAACAACCACCCTCGTCAAAACATCTATAAAAACATCATTACAAGTACTATGAAACATTTGAATAATTTTAAAACTACTATCTTCCTCCATCATCGCACAATTTCATATAGAAGACACTCACACAGTCTTGCTAATTTCCGACAGCAATGCTACTGTCGTCATCAGGCACTTGAAAGGTAAAATTAGGATCCTGGTCAAATTTTTGCTCTTTGCTAGAATTTGAATTTGGCAAAACACGGATCCTCCTGTATTTACAAGGTAGCGGTGTTGGAGAGCTAGTAGCAGAATGAAGGGCCGACTACTTTCTAAATACAGCATGAATGCCCCACTGGCTAGTAAATACAGGAGGCTACGTGTTCTGCCAAATTAAAATTCTGGCAAAGAACAAGAATGTGACCAGGATCCTAATTTTACGTTTGAAGTGCCTGATGATGACATTAGCATTGTTGTCGAAAACTAGCAAGACTGTGTGTGTGTCTTCTATATGAAATTGTGAGATGATGGAGGAAAATAGTAGTTTTAAAAAAAAATCTCTAGGTGGAGAAACTCGTTGAATTTCCTAAAGGAAGTTCCACTTCACGAACCAACCCCATACGCTTAACTCTTCACAGATGCTTCGACAACAGACTGGGGAGCCCACCTGGAAGGACTCTACACCTCCGGGAGCTAGAAAGAAGACCTAACACCTAGTCGCACCATGTCAAATTCTCTAGGGACTGGACTTCAGTAACACTCACCTTCCCCGCTCACATCAGAGCGAAGAATTAAACCGGACGCCATTCCAAAACCACTGTGCAGTAAAGCCTTAGACCCAATAGTTGGTCCTGAAGGAAATGAGAAATGAGAGTCGGATACCATCTTGAAATGGCCGAAATGCCTACAATAAAACAACCCATTTCGGAAACAACAGTTCCCCTTGTTCCATGGCTTGAAATCTCGCATTTTGGTATAACAATAGACTTATTGAATTTGTTAGATGTTAGCCATTTTTATTCTCAGAGAAATAACAGTGACATAGGGCAAACGTTTCATTCCTTTGCTGACTTGCTGCGTGTACTGTTATAAAGATGGTGATGTTAAGGGGGAATTTCATAGTCATGGTTCCACATGGCTAGCTGAACTGTTTGTTGGGACAACTACTTCGTGCAGGAGTACTATCACAAAAAAAGGTTTTTTGTATTCGCTGAATCTTCTAACATGACAAGCAGAGAAGTGCCATGAGAAAGTGTGAACCTAAAACTTGGTTTTTCTCTGTATTTCTAATCATTAAGTAGGCTTTAGGTTTTAATCGTGTTTAAAGGTACCAACGTGAGTTACCCGGGGCATGGGGTTTGACTAAACATAGCAAAGCATCTTGCTACACAAGGAAGCTATCAACTGGTAAAGAAAGTAACCACGTTTAACAAAATTTATTTTCAGGCCTCAACTGATTTGTTTTAAGCTTTTTATTAATTTTGATTCTTTTCATATTTAGCCTCCTACACCTGCCTTTAATGAAGAAACTAATGGAATGCGAACGCCCCCTTCGCCACCACGTTCACCGCCAAAAATATCAGAAGAATTAGTTGAAATGATTAGTCCCGAGATGTCTTGGGTGAAAATGAAACTGAAACAGGTAAATGGTCATTTGTTACGTTCAGTAATTTTTTATTTTTATTTTTTATTTATGTAACGGTAATGATGCTGACTGTTAGATTTTATGAATTGTCTTCTTTACTGTATTTAAATGTGTGTGTGTGATAGAAACGAGAACTGGAAGCTGAAGCTTGTGCAACTGAAATTAAGCAAATCCGTCGCTCTGTGAAAGAGTTGGGCTATGATGTAAGTTTTGCTGATTTTAAAAGTTTCATTGTTCACATGTTAATTTCTGTAATTGGAAGTACACGATCTGGAAGGTAAATTTTAGACAACTCTTTTCACTGTCTAATGGTATAAGGTATCAATTTAAAAATAGCTAGCAAAGGTATTAGTGGAGAATGACTTGCTGCCTGAAGGAGAAGAACTTCCACGTCAAGAGTTTGAATTGGACAGAGAAATGCAGCAGCAGTTGCGTGCCGAAACTGAGGAACAACTGCAAAAGGTATTCATTAGAAAAATAACGATAAGTAATGTTTTATGACGTTATCTTAAAGATTGCTCGAATGATTCTGTGATGAAGTGTTATTAAAAAAAAAACCACTGTGTGAACAGCAATACAGTAGAACCTTGATTATTCGAACTAATTGGGACCGACGGTTGTTCGGATAATCCAAACATGCAAAACAAAAGAATAAAACTTTTGTTGGGTTTGAGTGTTGGTGAACTATGCATGATTATATGAGACTACTACTGAAAGAAAGAAAGAAAGTTTCTATACTGAAAGAAAGTTTTGGAATGAAATCAACCCAGAACTACAAACTAAAGCAAGCTGAATGCTTATCCTCCTGTGAAAAACAGCAAATTTGTTGAAGGATTTTTAAGAATGGGAGTTCGGGTAATCGGGGTTTTATTGTATTGGTTAATCCTTCAGAATGTCTGCAAAATTGTCAGTTATTCAGCTATGGCCGCTAAAAATTAATTAAGTGGTTCTCGGGAGTGGTACTAAGAAAAACTGATGCGAGCAGGTGGTGTTTTTTTTTTACGTTTTATTTGTGATTTTTCAGTTGCGGGCAATGGCTTTTTTTTTTACAAAAGAAAACGAAACCAGTAGCTTACATTTTGTTGTCTGGTACAATATCTACGTTTTAATGCCAGGATCAGCGTGCAAAAGTTGCACATTTGATAAGTCATTCTTTAGATCCAAGTTTGTAGTTGTGACAGGCCTCTGAACGATCCTTAGATTCGTTACGAGGCAATCATGTGAATGGAACAAAGAGCTCATGTGGTCATCGGCTCCAGGTAATGTTTGGTGAAAGTGCTGATGTGCGATTGGTACTTTTTTTTTTTAGACAATGTCAAAAAAACGTTTCGTGCGCTAAGAAAAAACCCTTGCGTGCGCTCCCGAGAACCACTTAATTAATTTTTAGTGGCCTAACATTCACCAATGTTAATTTGCCAGTACACCTTGTGAGGTTCTTTTTGTAAGCCTTTTTTCCATTTTCAATTGTGTAAAAGTTTCAAAAACTCAAAAAGTTGTTAAAATTGGTCTAAACAACAAAATTAAACTAAGATTGCAGATAAACAACACAACAACGTCAATCGTGTTAAGAATAAACCTTAGTCCTTTATGGAGTTTGATTCCACATTTGATACCACGCATTAGTACAAAAGGTGACATGGAAGCGGCCGAGGTGCTTCAAGAACACTTTTGCTCTGTGTTTACTCCAGAGGATGACCTTGAAGCTTTCTTTCTGAATGATTTCTGGCATTCGATTGACGCAGGACAGGGAGAGGATGCTTGAAAGTGAAATTGTTTCTGAGCAATGTGTGTTGAAGATGCTGCTCAGTGTTGATGTGTGTAAAGCTGCAAGGCCTGATGGTATCCATCCTTGCATTCTTTGGGAGGCAGCCTAAGAAATTGCTAAGCCGATTACTCATCTTTTCGCTGCGACACCTCTTAGCGGGTTGTTCCACGTGACTGGCGGATGGCCAACGTTACTGTATATAGTATACTTCCGCCATTCATAACGGCGGAATCGTAGGGAAGCTGCGAATTATTGACCTGTGAGCCTCACCAGTGTAATTTGCTGGATTTTGGAGTGTATTCTGCGTGGACATCTGGAAGACGAGCTGAAAAGAGTGGGGGTTCCATCTGATGTGTAGCATGGCATTTGATAAGGTTCCCCATCTACGTTTAGTGAGAAGGCTGCATGATCTTCATGTGAGTGCTGCTCTTGTTGATTGGGTCGAGGCGTGGCCAAGGATCGCACGCAGAGGGTTGTGGTGTACGGCCAAGCTTCTTCGTGGAAGACCGTCACGAGTGGTGTCCCTCAAGGTCACGTCCTTGGCCCTCTTCTGTTTGTTGTGTTATCTGACAATGCCTGGGATCGTATCTGTTATGTCCTGACAATTGCGTAGGTTCCCCCAGCAGAGTAACGAGGCTAGATACACAACTTAATGCAAGCACAGGAATGGACGTGTTTAATCTGTTGCAAGGCAATTTATAACAATTACATTGGTCATGTGGCCAAGCACTGGTCACATGTATATGATAAGCAGTGTGTTAACATGTAAGTATGTCAGTATGGTAAACACAGACTAACTACTAGCAGAGATTAGTGCTGGGTTAGGGTTAACAATAAGGAAAGCTACAAGTTATGCTAACTAGTTGCAGTGCCACATGTAACGACTCTATAGTATCATTTCCCGTGTTTTGGCTTTTGCTGATGACGGTAAGTTGCGCAGAAAGATTTGCTGCATTCAGGACTGTGAGGCGCTGCAGTGTGATTTGGGCATGTTGGGGGCATGGTAGCATCAAAGATGGTATGACGACGCTGAATATTGCAAAATGCCACATCCTGTGTATTGATTGGCGGCCAGGAAAGGTGGCTTTTCCTTACAAAATTGGTGGAGTGTCCCTCAATGTGGTTGAAACTTGAAAGGATTTGGGGGTGATTGTCTCTGCGAATGGGAAGCGGAATAATCTGTGTTCTGCGGTCGCGACCGAGACTGGTCGTGCCCTTGGTATTTTACGGCGGACACTTTCTAACTTTCTACACGATTACGAATGTGTTAGACAGGGGCGTACTGGTCATACGGGAAAACGGGAGGTTTCCCGTGGGGCCTATGCCCTAAGGGCCTATCAGGGCCTACTGAAATTTTTTTCATAATGACAAATTCCTATGAAACGCCACAAGAGAAGGGCCTACATTACCCATTTCCCGGGCCTAAATGTCCCTCCCAGTACGCCCCTGGTGTTAGTGCCGGCTTATAAAGCCTTGGTCAGACCTCTGTTAGAATATTGTTCTCCTGGGGCCTACATTACCCATTTCCCGGGCCTAAATGTCCCTCCCAGTACGCCCCTGGTGTTAGTGCCGGCTTATAAAGCCTTGGTCAGACCTCTGTTAGAATATTGTTCTCCTGTAGGCTGTCAGGTCCCCCAGACCTCTGTTAGAATATTGTTCTCCTGTCTGGTCCCTGTATCTGTTGGGTGACGTTAGGAATGTCGAGCCAGTCCAAAGAAAATTTACAAGGATATTTTGCAATTTACGTCATTCTCAATATGATGGTCGGCTGGGCTCGCTTGGGTTGGAAACACTTGCTGATCGAAGTCAAAATCTCATCTGATTTGTGTCTTCAAGCTCCTGAACAGACTCATTGACATCGACTGGAGGAAGCTCCCGACTTTTCGGGTGGATAGGTTTTTTGGACCTTGTACTCTTGTTTCATCTTGTTTCTTCGGTGATGGTGTCAGGGTGGTCAGAGCGTGGAGTGCTCTACTTGAAGGTGTCAGATGTGCGCCCTCCCTTGGTGTTTTTAATGTCGCTTGTCCCTGTGCAAAACCACAGGATAGTTGATGGCTCCCACGTTTTTTTTTGTTCGTCTGGACGATTCTTTTTATTTATACTTTATACTTTAACAAATACAACCTTAAAGAAAAAAATGTACAAACCACAAATTTCCTTTATAAATCGTTAAAAAGTATTTATGATAAAAATTTAAAAATGCTGAAAATTAATTAATCAGTTGAGCCTTTCTTTACATATTAGTTCTGTTAAAATCACAACTGGTCAGGAATTTTTCTTACCCATTTGGAGGTACATTTGTTTTAAAGTGCAGGTTTTATTGTTTTTTTTTCTAAGTAACTTCAGAACAGCTTTTGAATGGAATTCTACTAAGTTGTGGTATGCCTCATTGGAAAGCTGGTGGAAAATGGTGCACTTTATGTTAAAATCTGTCAATATTTACGCAAAATTATGCTAATATGTCCACTAACAAGTTTTTTTGAATGTAAATATTTGGAAGAAAGTGTGGTTTATATGCGAAACAATATGGTACAAATCGTGTTGTGGCCTTCATGTGTCGGGATAAGTTTTCCTTTTCCACTATGTCGTTCCTCTGATGTTCACTGTCTCATTCTCTCGCCTAGTGCTTCCAGAAAACTAAACACTGTCCAGAAGTTTTTTCCTTGATACTGTCGAGCTTGTGAATAATATACATACAGTTATGCATACGTTATTGACTATTTAATATCACCCTCAGGCTTAAATGCAGTTTTTCATCTAATTAATTGTAATTTTGACTCATTTGTTTAGGAGTTAGCGGATCTTAGCTCTGAATGAGTTTGATACTTTATTCATTATTTGTTTGTGAACTAAACCAAGGTAATTCCTATGTGGCGCAATTTTACAGAATGAAACGTAGATCAATATTGCTTTTCGGTTGCAGATACGAGAAGAGACTACTATGGAGAACTTTATAAACCAATGCAAATGGGATATGATAAAGCGAGAATGTTGGGATCCTATGTTTATTAAAGGGCGGAGTATTAAGGTGAGATTTCCGTAGTACCAATGCAAGGGTTATAACGAGCTAGTAAAATAGTTTTATACAACCTTCATGTATTTTCAACATGCACTGAGATTTTAAGTTTAAATGGAAACTATAAGACTGAATTGAATTTGACAAATATATACACTTTAAAATTATCGATAAAAGATTTGGCACTGATTAATTCTTTCTCCGTCTGTTAGAAAATACAGTAATAATCATGTATTTTGCTGATACTTAACTTTAACTTAACTTTAATCTGGTTAACTCGCCCCAACTGGGCGTTACATAACCACACGTATGCATGTCATCCAAAGTGGGGGGGGGGGGTCCTTTACCCGCTCACACTAGTGCTGATGTCATCGCTAATTGCCTCCAGATTTCTTTGCGCTGTGCTCCTGAATATAATTTTATTTCACTACTACTAGGCTACTCTACCAGTGGTCTTGCTGTTAGATTACACCCAAACTGACCACAAGCATCTACTGGGACTAGTTGGCAAGCCTTACGACAGGATGTCACCCCTCTTGCAAAGAGGCGTACTTCGGCTGCAGAGATGTGACTCGACACTAGATTACTTCCCTGGTAAACGCCTGGTACCTGCAGATGCATTTTCCCGACGTCCAAGCACACATACGCAGTTAGAATTGAAGAGGCCAACATTAATGACATAAAAAATGCACTGCTCACTCTCAAAACCAGATCCAATTCTTGAGCGGGTTCAGCGTTCAACTGAGGAAGACCCAAACTTCACCTGCCCAGACAACAGTTCAAAAATTTCACCAAGACTGAAACCGTACCAAGATTGTGGCGATAAGTTGCACATTATGCTAGGATTAGTATGCAGAGGCCAGCAACTTGTTATACCGGACAAAGAACAGCAGAATGTGCTCACCAATCTGCATGAAACACACACATGCATAGTCGCGTGCAAAAACAGAGCCAGAGCTGCAGTATACTGGCTAGGGATGACAGCAGGTCTGGAAAAGATGATAAAAGGCTGTCAGATTTGCCAGAGCACGCAACGAGCAAATCGGCGAGAAGCTCCAGAGTTACCATGGCAGCAGATTGGAGAGAATTATTGTAAAGAATTTATTAAAATAATTGACTTGTACTCCAAATTCACTGAAGTCAAACCATCGAACCAGTCGCAAGCAAGACCACAGCAGTCGTCATCCCTATCTTGAAAGAACTGTGTGTCAGGTATGGATCTTCCATGGCCTTGGTGAGTGGCACAGTCTCCTCCTCCCCCCCATTTGACTCGTGCAATTTTGCAACATTCTGTTTCAAAACAGTGTAGACAGTGAAGGATTGGCTGGCGACCGAGCAGCCCCTACTATCCACGTTCAAATGGCCAAGTCGAGAGCTGTGCTAACACTGAAACACCAACTGAGAAAAGCAATGGAGGAGTGAAAAGATCTGTACGTGTGTGACGTTTTGCTCACCTTATGTGATACTCCTTTGGATGTTAACACCCACATCGAGTCAACTCTTCATGGGCAGAAAGCTTCGAACCAAGATTCCACAGTAACCAACAAAGCTAAAACCAAACCGACCGAAGCTAGAGCAACAGACGATGGCAGCCCAAAATGGCAAGGAAAACGGTATGCAGGCAGGGAACCAAGGACCTTCCTCCGCTAGAAGTCAATCAAGTGATCTGGTTCACAGGCGGACTTAAAACCAGGCATTGGAGACCCTCAGTAGTTGTGGATAAAGCCCACAACCACAATCTTATGTCGTTCAAATGCACAACGGTCGCAAATAAAAGCGCAATCGAATGCACATTCGTCCATGAGAACAAGGCCCAATGAAGGAATTAGCCAACAGCAAACGAACAACAGCAGCCATCCCCCAGCGGCCAACAACTACGAAGGATTGTTATCAGCGAAGGCAGCCGCCAACATTTACAGAACCATCAGAGCTCCAGGAACTCAACTGAATGAACAGCTACAGCGCAACAGCAAAGTAGAACATCCCATCCACCACAGCCACAGATGGAGAGGCTCAACAGGGAAGAAAAGAGAACCAGGTATGACTGAACAGTTTGGCCCCCATCTGGATTAGTTCGACGCGTACCAGACAACAGGCATGCGAAGACCCAACAAAGAAAATGATGCACTGGTTGCACAAACCGGGAATCCCTCTTTAAAAAAAAAAAAAGAGAAGGGTGGAGGGGATGTCAAGTTTGTAGACCTATCTAGAAGTTAGGTAAGCCATTGTGTGAATACTCGAGTACTCCCTCCTGGCAACTCGCAACGTATTATCATTGTATTGTAGTGAGCCTTCACTGGTAGTCATTTGTAAAGTGAAAGGCTCCACTGTTTGCTAGTAGCCTAACCCAGCTATCAGCCATTTTATGTGCATCCATATGTAATATTATCAAGGAAGTTCCGACAACTGAGTAGAAACTACACCCCATCAATTGTCGAGCCCTATTTCTCAAATGGGTGACCTCGTTCGTCGATCTTTTCGCCACTAAATTCAACACTCCACTTGCGAACTTCGTGTCCCCCTTTCCATACCCAACATCCCGCGTGACAGACGCTCTCACCATCTCTTGCGACAGGATATTTGCTACACATTACCTCCGTTCTCTCTTCTCCAATTCGTCGTGCACAAGATACTCACTTTCCCTGATCACTTCTGAGCGAAGAACCATAAACCTGATTCCATTCCCAACCCGCTCTATGTCAAGGCCCAAGGACCAATCGTTGATCCAGAAAGAAATAAAAAGATGCAATGTCCAGTGAGGGTCCTCGGATACTATCTTGAAAGGACCGATATTCCTGCGACGACACAACCTACCTCAGAAAGAACAGTTTCCCCAACTCCCCTGAGACCTCCTTCAATGGATTTGTGCTCTCATAAAACATGCCTATGAACTGTGCTTGAATCACAGAAAGACATTCCTAGTGAGGTGCGTGTTCATGACTAAGGGCCTTAGCGGCATCACGGGTGTACGGAAGTTGTCACTGCCTGTGCGCGGACAAACAAAAACACATGTAAGCCACTACCTTAGAGACACTAGTGGCTCCTGTAGTGCAAAAACTGTAATAGAACATTTGGTGGCAACAAGCGAAAAACATAAAAGGCCTCTCAATTATAGATCCACCAATAGGTCAAAGTCAGTACTGAAGGTGAGTATTTTGCAGATTGTAAGAAATGGAATTTTAACACTGTTAAAATTAGTTTCTGTATGCCGACAAAGTTATCATTACCTATAATTTTTAGCGTTCCCTCTCCTAATGCAATCTCCCCCTAGAAAAGAAGTTATTGGCTTCCCTGCCAGCTTGGTTGCTTATCCTACTATGCATGCGTGACGCAGTCCTCCTATAAACAGCATTGGCTCGAGGCCTTGTTTCATCTCTTTTCTCTAGGCTGCAACGCTGCGTGTCTGCTCTCCCCAGCTCTCCCGGCCCATTGAGAATTCGGCATGACCGCGCCGTGACCATTGGACTCCTCTGACCTTTGGTCATCGTTTGGAGTGGGTCGCATCCAAGGCTTAGGCCTGCTTGCACCCTCTTCCCCATTCATCTCGACACACTGCCTGATCATTACGGACGCTCCAGTAGTCGTCACGGCTGCAGACCTTTCCTTCCATTTGCAGAGCAGTTCGCTGGTACAACCACCACCACGTGCCGGTTGTGGTTGCTCTAGTCTTCAGTCGTTTTCTTCCAGCAGTTGCCTCGGACTTGCGCTAACTTGCAACCTCGTTACCCATTGTTTTGACAACTATCTGGACATTAGGAACTCTCCGACTGTTGTTGCGGCTAACAACTGTTCCTCTCGTTTCACCGGTTCGCTGGTGCGACCGTCACATCCTGCCGTTTGTGGACACTCTAGTTCTTCGATTGTCTCTACCAGTAGTCCCCTTGGGGCTTAGGCCTCCTTGCGACCTCGTAACCCATGTGTCTTCACCACCACCTAGACGTCTTGGGCTCTTCGACGGTCGTTGCAGCATACGCCCGTTCCTCTTGTTCTCCAATCCAAACCAAGCTGACCAGTACAGCCATCTTCAACCCACTGTTTGTGGTTGCTTCTTTTCTTCGGTCATTCCTTGCTGCAGCCGCATTGAGGATTACGCTCCTAACGACCTCCACAGTTTCGTCTTCTGATTTCTACTGGACCTTTTTTCGGTGATCCACTGTCCGCCCACCGTCTGCTGGTCATCTCGAGTGCCTTCTGCCCTTACGGGCCCATTCCTCGCACCACCTGTCGTTTCGGCATCCTGTTAGGCCTTACTCCTCATCGTCTCTTCATGTCTGTCTGGGTGTTCATCTGCTGCTCCTCTTAACAAAGGTTCCCACTTCATTCATCGATCAACGACCGCAGTCATTTAAGTGCCTTCACCCTTCTGATTGCCAGGGGTAAACCGTTTCCACGCTGCCACGCCATCTCCCGCCCTTCGGATGAACCGGGGCTGTCACCTTGATGTCCCTTCAGTTCGGAATTACGGCACGACCGCTGCTTTTCGTCACAACTACCTTGCCTGATGTCTCTTTAGTCTTCTGCCTCCTGCAGCATCTTTGACCCCTTGTTCTGGTCTTCCTGCTGACCTGCTAAGTTCTTCAATTGCCCTGCGTCTGTCTTTATCCTTGTTCTACTTCCAAACGGAATCACGTTCGTCTCTTCAGCTGTCAATGAAGTTCTCGTCCTGCTCATCACCAGGCTCCAGCTTCCATTCACATCGACAACCAAGCGTGCTTCAGCTGTCTGTCAAGAAAGAAAAAGTAGGAGGATAGAAAAGGAATTGAAGAAATATACATGTCCAAGAATACTGCCAATTGTCGTTCATTCCCATCACCAGGTCTTCAAGTTCAATAACGACCGTTCCAGAGGTCTGACCGGGTTGTTCACCTTTCATCCCTCAGTCTTCTAGCAACCTCATCGCTTTGCATCCATGAAGGTAAATTCAGCTACCTGTTCTGTTGTAGCTATTTTCTGTTATTTTCTGTTGTAGCACCAAGTTTCGAGCATGGCAACGAACGAGCAGACGACAACGGTGAAAACAACAGGGATGTAAACAGAGTCCAAACTAACTTTAAGGCCTGAGGAAGATAGTAGTAAACTATCGAAAATTCGCTAGACAGTGTGAGTGTCTTCTGTTGTGAAAGTGTGCGTTTTTCTGGTGACTTTTGTTCGTATACATTACTTGTACTCGCCCTGCCTCCCCTTTGAGTTACCATAGTAACAATTGGCAGATACGGAAGAAATGAAACAAAGCCTCAAGCCAACACTTTTATAGGAGGACTGCATCACGCATGCGCAGTATGATAAGCTACCTAGCTGGCAGGGAAGCCAACAATTTCTCTAGGGCGAAATGACATTAGGAAAGGGAATACTAAACATTACAGATATTACTTTTTCGGTTAGGCAATAGAACCCAAAATCGACAAGGTGCCCCTGGTATTTTGCTGTTTTTACTGTCCTAAAATACTTACCTTCAGTAGAATCCTCCAACCCCTCTGCTTCGCTGAACGTGGTAGTTCTAAAAGCTATACGGAAAAAGGTGGCACTTCTAACATTATAAAGGAATGGCTGCAGCACCCTTAGCAGGAAGCTAGATTACTATAAAGAATTATTAATAATGGAACAAAAATTAAATCGACTTAATTTGGGCAATAAAAAGCATAAAATAAGCAATTTTAGCACATAGTACTGAAGGTAATAGTAATTCCATAGTAATTCCATTTGTATTACACTATTTATCCAACCGTACGATGGCCACACTTGGCTGAATCACAGACTTCAATTCAAAGTATCAACATGAAGATAGCTAGAGCCCTTACTCCAAGTTTAAAGCGGAGGAAAGACAGCATGGTATTTAGCCTTGTAGAGGGCTGATGCTTACAATTATTGTGGCCTCCTTCCAGTCTCCCCACCCCCAGTCCCTCAAAAGAAAAGGTGAAAATATTTTTTTTTTAAATAAAAATTTTTTGATTAAACTTTTCAGTTAAAGGTAAAAAAAAAAATTATTTAAAATAGTACCTTATTTTATTTCTCCTATGGCCATGAGACCCTTTTCGTCTTCTTCGGCACCGAAAACACGTCTCTTAATCCGGCCCTGAGGAGAAGGAGGGGGGGGGGGGGTTGATTTCGATGTCTTTGACGACACCCGAACTAAAAAACTGCAAACAGGAGTTAATAAATGATTAACCACAATGGCACAGTTATAACTACCCAGGAACAACAGTCCACAGAAAGGGGCTACAATTTAACTTAATAGTGACCTCCATCACACTGAAGTACATTTTTTTGGTCAAGTTTTGTTTTAAGTGCGGAAGTCCGGAGCTAGGCCCGGAACCCAAGTTGTTTACTACTTAATTTATTATGTCTGAATATTATCACTGTCAACGCCGTTTACCGGTTTTTGCATTGTTTACTACACCGAGTATTACCGGCACGTTTGCTTACGATCGATACTTCCTTAATAATTATCTATTTTTGTTTACAATACATTCAGGCTTTCTTGGATGATACTGAAGTGGAGAACTTTGGTCTAAAAGCCAGGACCGAAAATGATATGATCCTACTAAGAAATGCAGAAGTTAAACGTCAAATTGAGCTCCATGATTATAAGTTACGTAAAGCATTAAATCAAGCTGATGATACGTATGCTCGTGTAAGCGTGACGTTTTGTTTTTACTGGCGAATGTATAAATAGTTTTTCCACCATTGCATTGATGTTTTGATTTTTTTTTTTTATCCTTCAACAGCCTCTAGAGAGTCCTAATCCTGATGTTAGGTCAATTCACCTTGGAAGTCAGGGTCTTTTGTTTGGTGGTGACAATGCTGCCTTCTACAGCCAGTTTGAATTGTTTACTAGAGATCAGAAGCATACCCAGATTATTTTGGTGAAGGTACATGTTTTCATTAATTTTTATCTGTACGCAAGTTGTAAATTGAAAACATATTTATTTAAGGTTGGTTTTTTTCTTTTCTTGTCATTTTGCAGGATGCAATTTATCGTATAAAACTCCAATTTAATAAAGAATTTGATGAATTGTATCGAAAGAAAACTTTAGCTGTATCAAAAATAAGAGAGAGGAATAGTCGCCTGACGCAAATAATGGATGATATTAGTATGCCTGGTTCGGTGTTCTCACCCGTTTGGTCAAGTGAAGAGCAACCCGAAAGGTATCTTACCATTGAAGAACAAGAGGCAAGTTCTACAGTAGATCATTTATCTTTTTTTTTCTCCTAAAAACACAATACAATATAACAATAAGCTCCCATAGACAATCTTCAAAAGTTTGGGCACAGCCCACAAAAGTGACTCGTTGTAAAGGGCATATGTTAGCAAATAAGTGAAAAATAATTTGTGTTCCATAACACATTAATGGAGTAAGTTATTTGTACAGTAGTTATTTATCTTAGTAGTATTACAAAAATTTGTGAGATATGATGTTAGCCCGATAGCGCTGTATTTCTTTTCTTCCTAACTCATCGCAACCGGTAGTATTATTTTAATGTATTTAGGTGAAAGCAGAAAAATGGTTATCTCCTGACGAAAGGATTGCTCTAGAAAAAAAGCTCAGAGAAGAGGAAGAGACCCGTCGTAGAAAAAATGTAAATAATTTCTCAATTTACTTAAACAAATTTGAAATGGTTGTAAGCTAATAATAACTAAACCAAAAAAAAATAAAGCAAACTGTACCGTCAAGAAAGGAAGCAAATCTAAACAAAAAGAATGTAATCCATAATTTCAATACAGTAGGGAGTCCTTAATTTTTTTGTTTTGTATTGATAGGCTGATGACTTCAGACGAAAAGCAGTGATGACAATGATGGGAGGTGTTCTACAAGTACGAAGAGAAGATGAAGTGTTCAAAAAGGTAGTTTATTTTTTAAGCAGCCTGTTACATTTATTTGTTTTAGTATGGTTCCATAATTTTCACTGCACTGCTAAGTCTACAGTGGCACATGAATCTATTAGTATATGTCATTCTTTAAAAATATGTAAACACATAACATCCTTCAGGCTCTTTGAGGACTTCCTGGTTAAGTTGCTTCCAGACAATTGCGCAAAACAGTTACTCGTTCTATTAATTGACTTGACACCAATTTAAACATTTCTACTTTCACAACAAGGCTCAGCTCGACTCGGCTGGACTCGGCTTAGCTTAGTAGACCAGTGATTATTTATTGAAATAGTATATTAATTGGAACTGTTATACTTATGTTCTGTGCTCTATGGTTGCTGTTGAGGAAATGCACAACTGTGCCCTGGACTTGGGAAGACACTCACCCTCTACTGACTGCTGGCTTGCTTCAATTGCTGACTAACTTGAGATTGTTCTTTGCAATGTTATTGCTATTAGAAATTAACTGTGCTCACATCACAAGAAGACCTCTAACTTCCAAGCTGGCTGCTGATTCTCTCTCCATTCTACAGTTAGTAGTTGAAAATTTGCAGATAGTAGACTATCTTCGTTGTGAAAGTGTACGTTTGTGAGGCTCGTGTGACATGTTTTGAATATGTTTTGGCAGTAACACACATGCTACCAATGTTATGGTCTCTTTACCATGTGCTTTGCATAATTAATCAAGGACAATTAAATATTCATGAGTATGGATGTATTAATATGCTTGATTGTTAATTACTGATAATTAGCATAAATTAGCTCTAATATGTTTAATAATTACCATAACCTACTTCCTGATTACCAGAACCTCTACTTCTAGTCCTTTCTATTCTTCAAGCACTACTTCTGCAGTCTGTCAGCCACCACCCACTCTAGTTGTTATGCCATATCTCCTTTCTTTCGTTGATGTTGTAAGCCGGATGGGAGGCCCTCACTGTGGGTTTTGGCTTGGACGAATATGGTGGGGAGGTGTTGTGGGTGTTTCGATGTCAGTCTTCTCAACTCATCCTCAGTAAGATGCCCTTCACTTTTCAACTGCTGCAAACTAAAGTCCAGCATGGGTCGATTCCCCATATTCTCCCAGTTATCCTATACATCCCTGACTCCACTATGTCCTTCACCACTCTTTCATCATGATCACTCTTTGCCAACACCACTGTCATATTTGCCTTGTCGGCTTTGAGATGGCTATCCTCTCATTATTCCTCAGACTCTCACTTGCTCGACACTGATGTTTGGTTTTACCTTGGATGGCTTCTTAACTACCATTTGTTGCAGTCTCAAGTCTCACCACTAGTGACTGCGTGTTGTTCGATAGCAGTAAACCCATTTCTGCTACTAAGTTAGAACGTACATCATGGCTGCCTCCTGGTTCCACAGGCGCAAGCTTCATGTCCAAGTTGAGAACACTCCTCTCAGCTTTTGACAACTCCACCTCTGACTGGTTCACCACAAACGGGTGGATCACACCTCTCCACACTCCCACTCAACAGCGCAGTACTTGACTCTCACATCGGAGCACACCTCTTCACCAACACAATTTTGACTTTCCCCTAATGTCTGATGTCTCACATCACCACCACTTTCACAGCCCCTACCACACAAGGTCCCCGAATACTACAACCGATATACTCCTAGCTTTTCCTGTTTCCGGATATGTGTCTCAATCGTCTACTCACCGGTCCTTCTAACCCTAATCTCACGCTTTCCAGCACTTTCTTCAACCACTCCGCACTTGTACAACTCCTCAGACACCCTTGTAACATCACTACATTCGTGTGCAACTGCCAAAGTTGGGCGTGACAGTAACTTATCCTGGCCACCAAATACTGCAAGTTCGTGTGCGCGGGGATGGCATGACCACGCACACCTTCTTCTTTGGGTTTAACTGCCAAACTCTTTGAGACTGCCAAGTTGAAGACAGATGCCTCTCAAACCTTGAAATACTGTCCCTATACTTGACCAGTGTCCTAATGTCTTCAAAGTCTGGGGTAATTCCACTAAAAACATCATTACCAGTAGTATGAAACATACGAATAATTTTAAAACTACTATTTTCCCCCATCATCGCACAATTCCATACAGAAGACACTCACACAGTCTTGCTAATTTTTTACAACAATGCTACTGTCATCAGGCACTCCAAAGGTCCTGGTTATATTCTTGCTCTTAGCCAAAATTTGAGTTTGGCAGAACACGCAGCCTCTCATATTTTCAAGGTAGGTGGCCATTTCTGCAACACCGTGCTGACTGCTCACAAGTCCCTCCTCACCGGGTATCTCAGTTTGGGTATGAAGGGCTGTGAAAATTCATAAGTCGGAATCCATTCTACTCATGGTGTTGTATAGCAATGGATTCCAGGCACCTTAGATGACTGCCACGTGCGGAGTTTAAGCGGATGAGCATCGTGGCATTCTCCTATTCAATCTCATGCTCAGTGGCAGCACAGTGGAACATAATGTCATTATCCTCCTTTCCTCTCCTGACATTGTTTATATGCTGTCCTAGTCTTGTCCTCACACCTATCCGTTTCTCACAGACATAAACTGCACTGCATCTTTGCACGGTACTCTGCATACACCTTCCTTAGTATAGACACATTTCCCATCAAAGCATCATTCTTTGTGTCCCGAGTCACACGTTCAACTGAAACTGCAACTGGAGGCACTTTCTTTCTTAAACGTTTTCTTAGTCCTTTTAGATTCCACTGTTAGGTCTATTTGATGTGCTGAAAAAGTGTCGAGTAGAACCTTGCAAAGAACACGAAGCTCACCCAATAGGCAAATAAATTAAATATAGGAAACACATTTCAATTTTATATATATATATTTTTTAAATTACTTATTTCATTGCTATTAAATGAAGGTCACTGTCTATGAATTTTTTTAAAAATACAATTGTTTTCGTTCGTAGGATGTGCCAACGCCGATGTTTCTTGATAAAAAACCTAGTCCTGCACAGTGGAATGAAGAAGAATACGCTGCCTATAGGGAATATGAACGTAAAGTTAAAGATTTAAATGAAGAGCGTGACAAGCTTCGTAAGCAGTTAGAAGCAGAGTTTAACAGGCTGAAAGAAAATGCCATGGTACGAATTGTTTTGACTGCAAAAACTATTTACTTGTACGTGTGTTATTGTCAGCTTATGATAATGCTTCTAGGAAGTGGCGGAGGCATTTGATGCCGATGTTCATGAACTATTCACAAAAAAGATGCAAGTAATAAACGTTGTCACCCATGAAGAACTCAAGCTTTGCACTCTGAATATGGCCTTGGGCATAGATGAATCTGTTCAACATCAACATAAATTTTTACTGGATACCATACAGAAGTTGCAAGTCAGAAAGGCAAGTATAGTATTTCTCTGATGAAACTTTCTTGCTACTTTAGGTAAACAACTTGAAACGCATTATTATAACGAAACCTTACATTACTTATTTAAAGGTGAAGAGACCTTACACTAATTTTATAATGTTGTTTTTAACACCTTTATTAAATGATGTTAGGAATGTAATCCACTCGTGGTTCCATTGTTGTTTAGCGTCAGGAAACCAGCTTTCCTCTTACAGCCATGTTATGTAATTGCATTTGCAAAAACTGTGACGATGGCCAGATTGTCCCTCTGAAACAGCCGCCCGCCTAGCAATACCACCGCTCGAACTAAGTGTAACCTGACCCTCCCCTGGTGCAATACGGGAATACTGTTGTGGCACTCGAATGAGTATAGCATTCAAGAGGATAAGTTTCTGCAGGCCTGCCCACATTTTGTAACAGCAATTCACCCCAATGTGGTGGTAAGGGAATAATCCCCACCAAAAGCAGTACTACTTGTATGCAATGCCACTGTTGAGTTGATCTTGCTGTGTGCTATGGCTCGCCACCGTCGCGGCAAAAAACTTACCAATGCCGCTGCCAATGTTACTATGTGTAAAATACTTACTTCGGTAATAATAGCTAAAATCGCCCTATTTCATGCTTTTCATTCTTCTGTTCGGAGGAATATTATCCTGAACCTGCAGCGCAATATATGCCATAGTACTGCTTTTGTAGACTGCCGTCCAAGACTGCGTTGGAGAGATTCAGCGAAAGCTGCATGGAGCCAGTGATTCATATGAAGTAATGGTTTCAGAAGATAAAGCTCAAGAAAAGCAGTTTAAAAAAGAATTTGGTGATTTACCTCCAGCTGCATTTGAAGCTTTGCAGAGGTTGTTTCGTCGAAGACCCAGGTAACCTAATATTTGTGAAAAAAAGCATGTTAAAGTGTGAGAATGCTTAATCTTCTCAATGATGTACTCATGTACGCATTCTTACAAATGCGCCTCCCGTTATATAAGACGGCAGCAATCGCCACACACACACCGGTTGTAAATAAACAATGCTGGACTGCAAGTCTTAACGGTCAATATTATTTTTAAAAGGTAGCACCTCGATTATATAGTGCTCCGCACCTGTAAGCACCGTGGTACTGGACGCGTGGTAACACTGTAAAAATCAACCAACTAAGCACCTGGAATCAATATTTAAGATGCTGCTCTGCACTTGTGAGTACTGTGTTAATGGATGCATGGTATTGGTAACACTGTAAAAATCAACGAACTAGTGTTACTAATGGAGTACGCTAATTTGGTTTTTCCTAAAGAAGCAATTATAGATTAAAAGCTCACAAAATGCAGAAGAGCTACGAGCTAGTTTCTTACTATCTGAAAAATAACGCTCAAACTGCCCAAAACTCAAAAACGCCCAAACTGCCCAAATTTAAACACCATTTAAATGAAAACTATCTTTGCTTGGCTTTCCCACCAGACGACTCTGGTCGTGTACGTCCATAACCTCAGCCGCCATCTTGTTTCCGCACTTCACTTTGGGCATCAAAGCTTTGCTACGGCGCCTAACAATTCTTGGTGCATGTGCTATGGATTTCAAACTTTCGTCTAAACCGTTGATTGTTGATAGCTTGATTATTGATCGGTACACGTACCCGAAGAATGCAAAGCGATTGTTAGATACTTAAAAAGTCTTCGTTAAAAGTCTTCGTAGTACTCTTGAGTTTTCCGATTTTATTATGTAGATATTAATAATTATGCCGTGAAACTTAAGAAATTGGCACCATGTTCTCGCTGATCCTCCTCCAATAGGGCAAAGTCAGCACATACTTTGAAGGTCAGTATTTTGCAGATAGTAAGAAACGGAAATTTTATCATTGATTAAAATTAGTTTTTACTGTCGTAAAAGGCTTACCTTCAGTAGAACCCTCTCGCTTCCCCGCTTCGCTGAACCCGGGTTCTAAAATCTATAAGGGTAAAATGGCGGCGTTATATACTATGTAGTGGATTGAAGGCAGCGCCCCTAGCGGTAAGCTAGAGGACCATAATTAGAATTGTGAATAATGTAACAGAAATTAAATTTAATTTGGGCAGTAGAAGGCAAATTAAGCGATTTTAGCACAGAGTACTGAAGGTAAGTATTTTAGGATAGTAAAAACTAATTTTAATCTGTGTTAAAATTTCCATTTTTGCTATTTTAAAATACTCTGCTTTAGCTGAACCCGGGAACTAACGCTTTGGCGCTGCTGCTCCCGCCATCTACCAAAATGAAGGTCTGTTTGCTCCGCCTACAATACGCCAAAGCCTGTTTCCTAGTTTTAACCCATACAAGCTCGTGATGAGCTTGCACACCGTCTCTTCATAACGTGGGGCAACGAAACCTTCTGGTTGATTCATAAAGATTTGTTCTTGGTTGCCAAGTATGCCATTTTTGTATATAATTAGTCGACATGTTTCAACATGGTTGCTGTGATTAGTAGTCTAATGGTAGGGAGGCTGGCGACCAGATTGTAAGCTAGTAGGTTTCAAAATACTCTGTTCCATATTTTTGGGCATATCCCTTTGCTACGAGTCTGGCCTTGTCTGTACTTCTCCAGTGGCAGATTTTTTCATCTTGAGAACCAATTTGCTTCCAATTGTATGTGCTCCTGATGGTAAGTCTGTTAACCCTCATGTATTGTATGGTTTGTGATAAGAGATTGTTGAGGTCCACTATAAATCAACATCGGGGCCTGTGTTTATTCAACTGTGTTGGGTTCAACTGGACTGGTAGATAACAAGGCTGAGTTTTCATCTAAAGTTGTAGTAGACCCTTCATCCACAGATTTGTTGCTCTGCAATGGCTGCTGGTTACCCCCTTCCAACAATTTCTGGGGAAACAATTCAGGCACTTGGATGTTTTGAAGCTTTGCTCTGCTTCTTGTTAGATGAGGTGAAATCTTTTCATTTGCTTCAAGGACTGACTGCCTTGGCTCTTCAGCTCCCCGTGATGATCCAGGTTGACTTGACAGTGAAGTAAATGACCTTGGGATGTCGGGCTCTGTCAATGTGCGTTGTCCTGGTTGTCTGTTCCCCAGAGCCGATGATCTTAACCCATGGGTCCCTGTTGTTGAAAGTTACTTGTGCCTGCTGTTGGTTAAATACACCCTGGGGCTTGTGGCTTTGCTCCTGGAGTTCCCTCTTGTTGTTCTAAGCCTGTAATTAGTGGCTCTAACAATTCTATCTTTTGTTAACTTGATTTTTGTGTCAAATAGTGTGCTCCCAGCATTCCCTCTCTAAAAGTAACATGACTACTGACTATTATTAACTTGTTTTCTGGAGTCTTTAAGTCGTATCCTAGTATAATCCACTTGAGTCCCATTGGGTTCAGTTTTGACTGGGTTTTTTTTAGGAGCTTTTAATGCAAAACATAAACACCTGATCCTCCTGAATACTTTACTGTGGATTTGTGTGCAGTTTGAACCACAACTGTCTAGGTGTTGCTTTGTTTCTAACATTGTTGCAGTGGTGTCTGAAATACGCTGCTGTGTTTATCATTTCTCCCCAAAATGTGAGTAGTAATTTTTCTTCTAATAGGCTGCTTCTCATAAAGTGATTGAGAGGTTGAGCCTTTCTGCTTTACCATTCGAGCTAGGTGCATTAGGGGGGGGGGATTGATGCTTTATTCCATTTGTTTTCATATATTGTTGCATCCTGGCAGGCTTCCATAACAGTTGTAAACAACCACCACAATTACTCTTCCTAAGCCTAATTGATTCTTGGGTTGTGAAACCCCTTAGTGCTTTGGTTTTGGGCCATTTTCTTGAGTGTAGAGGGAGCAACATGCATGAAACACGTTTGCCTTAGATGTGTATTGCCAGTTAATTGTCCATTCTTGGGTAACATTGGAAAAAGAAAATTCGGGCACCTGACCTAATATAGCGTTTTCTGGCTTTTGGCTAGGTATTGTCTGATTATTTGGCATTTGGTCTGCACTTTTATTTTGCGTGACTAAAATATCTTCCTGAATTACTTCTCCTTATATTTTAACCAGCTTTTGGGTTTTTTTTTTACTTTTAAATTGTGCAAAGTTTTGGCGACATTCTCTTGGTTTAAAAGTGGTATTTGCAACCTGAAAACTATGAACAGTCCACATACATATTGTGCATTAAATAACCGTGAATTTGTTGGCTTGTGAAAAACTTTGCAGCAATTATCTTCAAAAATAAATTTAAGTCCATTTGACATGGCTTGTTCTACCGAAAATAAACTATCAAATTAGGGGATATATAGTGCATTTTGCATAGTTAACACTTTATGTATTTTTACAGTCGGGCTGCCAGCTAGGTTAGTTTACACTGTGTCTTGCGTGGTTGCACTCTTGATTCACTCAGTTTTTATCCCAGAATACTTACCCAATTAAAAATTTGCATTATTTGTCATTTTGACGAAATTTCCTGACCTCACCACCGAAAGACCCCATGATGACGCTTCCCAACAATCAAAGTGCCGCGCGCATGCGCACCGGAGGTCATACTTTTTGTCAGGACGCGCTACTGTACGGTCGTGTCGTTGGCGTGCTCTGTGTTTTTCGGAATTTCCGTGTGTTTGGCCGTGGATTTGCCTTCCCTTTGGCTTTGTTTCGATTTCTGGATTGTGTTTAGAGTGTGTGTGACATTTGATTCACTCAGTTTTTACCTCTTTTAGCTGATTAAACCAATATTTTTGTGAGATGCTATGCTTAGCTGAACCCAAATTAATTATCAGCACTTACGTTCTAATCATTAACACTTTCACCTGAATGTAATTTGTGTACGTGACACAACTGTTTATTTGACTTGCTTCTTAAGAAATTTGTACTGCTGCGACCCCGTCTGCCTTGATTGCTTGCGGATAGACGACCACGGTTAAGTTCCTATATGGGTCTCTTGTTGGAACTGGGGTTCTGTGGCACACAAACTGACCTTGTGTCCAGTTCCCTGGCAACGGTAGTAGACTATCCCTCGTCTGGTTTGACCACACTGGCTTAGTTAGGTTAACTTGAATTTCGGTGATATTTTGTTTCTTACTATCTACAAAATACTTGCGTGGGTAATAATAGCTAAAATCGCTTATTTTATGTTCTTTATTGCCCAAAATAAAAAAATTAATTAGTTTGAAATAATGTAGTGCCATCTAGCTCCCTTCAGTGGGGCTGCTCTCTGATTTTTTTTATTAACACAGACAAGCCACCATGACGTCGTATCACATGCACGATGGCGTTTACTTCGGGCTGCTTAGGCTAGTTCTTTTTATTGAAATTTGAATATTGCCAACATGTTTTGCGACACTTTGAAGGAGCTGATGGAGTCGGGTGACTTTCCATTTTGCAAGTATACTAAAACTCCAAACTGTTTTCATTGTATGTGCCGTAAATGTAGAGCTTGTAATTCCACAACAAACAAGTGCGATGTTTGTACTTTGCATGATGCAGATTCTATGGCTAAACTGCTCTTAACCTAGAGAAAATCCACTCACCCGCGTGATCAGCGCAGTCATTCCGCTTCTATTGACACTATAGCATCTCCAAATAATGCTACAATTCTTAAATCGCCCAAATCTTCGTTAGACTAATGTTTGGAAAAGTTAGATGCAGTCCCGCCTGCAGGTTTATTCCCTGTTCACAAACGCTGGTGACGTCACCGATGTTAATGCTGGTCATCACCATTAATTCTGGTTAACACGATTTGGTACTATCCAATTCAAACCGAGCAATCTTAGCCTAGTAGTTAACGAAGTTCGTAAATGCACCGATGCACTTAAATTTGATGATGTTGAAGATTGTTTGTCACAATCCATGTCTGATCCAATCAGTCATCGTTTTGATGTTCTAGAAGAATGATTTTTCAAGATGGTGGCCCTCCTTCCCATTTCTGACACAAGTGAGCGTTCCTGCGACGAAACCACAGCGAGAGCACCTCAGTCTACTGGTGAGAAAGCAAGCTTTCCCCTCATGTGGAGCGCGCTCAACCGAGGTTTCGATTAGGCCTACTTATTTCGATTCTCCATTAAAGAAGACTGACAAAGACAATTAAAAGCGACAGAACTGTGCCAAAAACATTTAAAAGTGATCATAATGTTGTGAAATCTTAAGACAAAATTTCTTCGTTGATGAAGAAAGATGTGAAAGTAGGTAAAAAGGAAAATATCATAAAGCACGATTGTCATAACTCGCCACCCCATAATCACAACAAGTCTCTGCCCCACATTCACAATAAGTGTCTTCCATAACTTCCCCGAAAGTTTGCGCAGTCGGGTCAGCGTCCGTTGTGAGAAAAATCACACAAGACATCAAGGCAATCTGACAGGACGTCTGTAAGAGTGCACAAACGTAGCCTTCCATCGCCCGGCTCACTGAGGCATGGGGATGAGATGAGTGATTTCTCATTTATTCACAAATTTAGTTTTAGATCTAACTTTATTCAAAGTTAAAACTAATTTCTAACCACCTCCTACCATCAAAACAAAACAACGCGATTCACGACCGGGAAGCACGCGTGTTGGCTCAATTTTCCAGAAAGTTGTGAAGTCGACATCGTTTTCTGTTCCTCCTGGAGAGAGTAATCTATGCCGGAGCTTCCATCTGGAATTCCGGCGTGGATTACTCTCCATGAAGAAGTGATAACCACTGCCAGTGACTCCATTCAATCTTGGTAAATGGATTTGTGAAATCAACAGGCGTGCCCACAAACTTGGACCAAATCACATTGACTTGCGTAGTGAGGAGCGGGCTCACAAATTAAGGACATTAGCAGCTGCTTGGGTATATGGAAGTGGTACCCCACTTCCTGACGTAGTCGCTGCACAGGAATACTTTCACAAGCCACTATCTCCAGGACAAGTGGCTCAAGTGGCATGAACGAGCACTTAGTTGCTGGAAGTAAAATTGGACGTTGAGTTAATTGCAACTCAAAGCTCAGTTTATTAAATATTGACACCGAGTAAATAACAATATTATATGAAATTTAATGAGTGAATCGGTTAATTGCATATTAATTTATTATATTGAAGCCGAATTGATGGCATATTGTACTCAAGCTAATTGGAAAATTAAATTTAATTTAATTAACAACAGGTTTTCAAAATTATCATTTGAATTCTAAGGTGGGTACCTCTCTTAATAATTATTAAGTAACAGGTCTTGCACCTTAAATCTAGCATCGGGTTCTTGCTGACCCACCGCCTATGTAACTAAGTCAGCTATTATTACTGATGTAAGTATTTTGCAGATAGTAAGAAACTGAACTTTAACTTTACTTTAAATTAGTTTTTACTGTCCTAAAGTACCTTTCAGTAGAACCCACCCTCCTTCCCCGCTGTCGCTGAACCCGATGGTTCATAAACCATATGAAGTTATGGCAATAAGGTGCCACAGAATAATTTAATTACTTAATTTGTGCAGTAAATGATTTTAGCTATTATTACTGAAGGTAAGTATTTTGGATCGTAAAACTAACTTGAAGCAGTGTTGTGCTCGCCCCCTCTTGGGTGGTGTGCTTGCCCCCTCCTTGTAGGATGACGAAGACATTAACAATCAATAACTAAATTTGTGCGTGCGTGCAAACACCATCTGCCGCTGATTCCGAAAGTGTGGCCCAATGGTGACGGTTGTGGTTTATAAAGCTTACCTAACCCAAATCTACGGTTTCAATCTGTGGTCCCAGCGGAGCTTAAACAGTGTGCGGGTCTGCTACAACAGCAGCTTTAGATTCATGCTTGGCCTCCTGACTTGGTGCAGTGCAAGTGGGCTCTCTGCATCCTAAGGGTGCCGTCCCTTGGAGAACTTGAAGGATGTACACCTATTCCTCCTTCTGTAGGGCATATGCTTCAAACGACCCCTTTGTTCGCAACATTTATGACAGTTGCTGCTCTTCGTCTTTGCATACTCTAACAGGATGGTGGAATCTCCTGTGCTGGAATGCCCGAGTCTGAACTAACCAAAGCCCTGTAGCATGAACTCAAAAATATTTGTGTACTGCAGCTTTGTTTCATTGGTGTGAGTCGGTGCTGTTTTGCATTGGTGTTACGGTTTTTCATCTCCATTATCCCCCCCCCCCCCCAATATTTGTAATATTTTAAAACATTTCTGTATAGAACCTTAGATCTAAATTAATTACTGTAAATAAATAAATAATAAATAAAATTAAATTCGTTTTTCTTACTATCTGCAAAATACTTACCTCCAGTCTACATGCTAAATTCGTTTAATTTTGCTTTTCCCATGCTCAACCACCCATAAATCCTGAATTTATGAATTTCAACGTCAGTTGCCCTCTTTTCCCGCTAGGCGCGCTACCAGCGCTGGCGCTGCAGCCGCCTGCCTCGTGGGGAAAACCCCATTCGTTTTTGAGCACGCACGAGTGAAGTCGTGCGTTTCTTTCCCTAAAAAAAAAAAAAAAAAAAAAAAAAATGGCCGACCACAATAGTGAGGACGAACTTGCAAGGCTTAATGAACTACTTAAGGATGGTGATTTCGCTTCGTGCACGCACCAGAAAACACCTTTGGATCTCCATCCTTTATGCAGGAGGTGTAGGATTTGTGATTTCGGTGACGAAAAATGCAATATTTGCGAAGCTCATAACCCGACCTCAGTGAAGCGCATTCTGTGGACGTGGAAACGCTCCGACAAAAAACTTGAACAAGTAAAGAAGAAGCAAAAGAAAGAACATATTTCCCTCGATCGGAGACTAGCTGAAATGGCCAAAGACCCTCAGGCGCCGATCTTTATTGAAGAATTAGTCGTGAGTGCAACCGATTCGTCATCGGAATTTGACGGTTTTCCACTCGGTGAAAATTCTGTTTACCCGCATGGTTCGTTGGGGGCTATGGTGACGGCGGCCCGTGACACGGCTAAATCGATCGTCTCGGATCGGACGGCCGAATTGGATGACAAAGTTTTACATAAAGTGAGCACTACGGTGCTATCTCACGTGGACACGAAAATTGGGGAGTTTCGAGGTGAGGTGTTAGGATCCATCGCGGGACTAGTATCGACGGTGAACGCGTTGATAGCCCAACAAGGTTTTTCAAGCAACAGTTTTGGTGCCAATGCTGCAATGACTTCCCACACCGAGTCTCGTGCGATTTCGGAACCAATTTCGGACACACCAATTAAGGAATATGGCGAGCAGAATGTACTCTTGAACAGTGACTTATCACTTCACGTAGAGGGATCGACCGCAGTACTTGTCAAATGTCTTGAGGAGCGCGAGACAAAGGGTTCGCCGGCGATCAGCAAGGGTTCGCCGGCGATCAGCAAGGG
>JAHWFP010112875.1:0-59654 GCA_023313725.1 Lithobius niger
ACTTGGATTTTAAAGTTTCGTAAGCAATCTGCCACGCTCCGTAGCAAATTGTCACAGATGTCGGAACGGGATTGAACACTTCTTCGGCATTTAAAATTAATTTAGAAACTAATTCAGTTTTTCCAGTTCCTGAGGGACCTACTATTAAGTGATTTGAGGGGTGCTTTAGGGACAAATCCATCACTGGTTTTGAGGGATCGGTAATGGATGGCTGGCATTTTATAGGAGGAGGGATGTACCTTTAACAAAAAAATAATTTGAACTGTACATTAAATTTTTCTTACATGGAATAGAGAATGATGTAGGTGTTTAGGAAATGAAATAGTATTTTACATCTCAAATAATTTTTTTTTATTTAAGCAACTTATAGTTACATTTCAATCTCGTTTTTGGGTGGCGAGTACTGAGCTTCTACATTCGCGATTCGAGCCGCAACGTAAGGGAAGTTTGCGGCGTACTTTACTAAAAAGGCGTCGCTTAAATCCAACGGAGCTTTTGCATATTTTGCGAGAAAGTTCGGTAAGAGCAGGTCAAAAGGCACTAAATGACGGTCGGCAGTCTGCAACGTTTCGAGTGGGTGAGGATCGTTTTCGTAAATGTTCGTTAGATAGTTTTTTTGCTTGGTTTTGGTAGACAGAGGCACTATCTTGTGAGTAGGATTCGTCGATTCCGTAGCCATTAATCCTAACACCACGTCCATGTTGACTGGTCTTGAAAAACGTAAATAACAGTTAATCGCGTCAGTTGTTGCACCGACGCAAAACCCTAGTACATCAAATTCGTGTTCGAATATTGACAGACAATTATACATCATTCCTTTATCTATCTGTCCGTGAGCTGATTGTTTCACAATGGCGTAACAATGGTATAATTCGCCTACCTTGGGTTGCTTAGGCGTGAGTTTCCTACGCTTGAGCCAACGTGTGGAACGGCACTTGCTCTCCCCGGCCGGCGTAGGCGGCTGTTGAGCTGGAGTGGGGAGTTCTGGATGTGGCTCAGTGGGTAACGTGCCCTCCATCGGGTGGACGGTTGAGTCGGCTGGTTGTGGCGGGCGGACGATGCTGGAGTCGGCTGGTCGTGGTGGCTGGACGGAGGGAGCTGCTCCCTCGTCGAAATGTTGCGCACTTGACTGAGGAGAAACGGGTGAGGAGACGTGTTGGTCCATGGTGAGTGCTGTGCGTTGTGATGGTGGGGTGGAAGGTGAAAGGTATTTTATATGGGTGGGAAATTTAGCTTCGGGACATAAATTTGAAATAAAATTTTGCCTTAAAGAAACTACAGGCTGCAGCTACATGATTCGGGCAAAAATTGTATCGTTCCATCTCGCAATATGATGGAGCCAATGGCGTGTCAGTGGGTAGATTTTCAGTCGTGACGATGCATTTTTTTTCCAAATATTCTTTTAATTTATTATCACCTTAAACGAAAAATGTGGTTCCGGGACTTAGGCATTGTAACCGTTTTATTTCGTTGGTGATAATAAAAAGAGGACTGTCTAATGGCTCGTTTTTGAGTTCTTGTTGAAAGATGAACCTTTCACAGTAACTAATAGTTTTTTTTTCTTTCTCAGTAAAGTCGGAATCTAAAACAGATTTAGGAATTTTGACAATAAAATGTTGTTTAAGGTCACGACCCACAATCGAAATTTCTTTAATATAATACAGCCCGTGAATAGTAACAGCATTACACGTCACGATATAGTCCAGTTTTCTGTAAAAATATTTACTGTTGGCTGCTCAACATTCTGATCCATTCGTGAATCTGGTCTATACTGTCGGTAAGGACCTTGAACTGATCAACGTTTAGATCGATCGATTTTCGATACACGTTGGCAAAGTTGATGATATTTCTATTCAACGCATGTGAATAATAACACGTGACGGTGCACTTTGGCGTGTCGATCAAAATTGCTTGAGGATTTTCTTGTTCCGTTATTGGAACCCAACTTTCAAATAGGGCACTGATGTTATAAAAATCCTCGGGGCTTAATGAAATTCCATATTGAGTTGCTGTGTAGCCTACAGGATTCTGAGTGTATCGACGCAAATGGACTTTAAGGCTATTATTGTATTCAGAAACTTGGACAAAAAAGTTTTGACCAAGATGAACTGAATGTTTAGGTTTGATTGGTAATAAAGGATTCGCCATACACAAACGCACACAAAATATCACTAAAAGAAAGAAAAACAGAATGAAAGGAATTATTTTTGTGCGAAATCGACAGTAAAGTGTTCTAATCAAAATCAAGGTCTACGTTTTCTTTTAATATTTTTAACTGGTGAGGGCTTAACGTAATCAAACCATTTTCGGAAAAGAAAATAAATTCGTCAGAAAGAGTTATGAGCGCTTCTTTCGAATAATACAACAAAGTTGGCACGCCTGCTATATTTATTAACGCGTCTTCCTCAAAAGAGGCCAACATTGGTTCAATTTTAGACCATTCTTTCAATGAAATTGAGAAACCTTGCCCCTCTTGAATGATGTATTTCCCTCCAGTTACCAAAAAATGAGTGATTTGAACGAGGGAGGTAGAATAATTTATTTTAAAGAGCATATTCCCACCCAAATTCAATACAAATTCACCCATTCTTCTTTTTTTTTGTTTCGTTTTCTACGGGAAATAAGAGAAAACATAAACAAGTCAAATTTAAGCAAATTGAAAATGAACATCTAAACTACTAACTAACCACCTGTTTACACGCTTCACGGCACGTGCAAGATTGTTAAATTGTTCTTCAGACATCACTATACAACCGTTATGGTCCTGTGTTTCGAAAGTGACGTATCCAGTAGGACAAGAAACATAAATTTTCAGATTCTCAGATTGGTACAAAGTTAAAGGTACATTCGTTAAGTATTGCCACGCATTCATTCGTTCGTAGAACTGATTCCAATCGTGCAAGGGAATTTTTACACCGTTCAATAAATGTATCAAACCTTCCTCCGTTATTTCGTACCGTCGTATCTGAACGTGTAACGAACTATTGGGAACAGTAACTAACAATTTATGCGTGCCCCCTAAATCAAAAAAGTTCAACTGCATGAAATCGTGATATTCACCCATTTTAAAATACCTTTCTTAATTTCTGTAATGGAAGAAATGAAAAACTTTAAATTCTACACGAGTAATGTGTCGAATAAAAGCTAAAAAAGAGAGAAAACAACGGCTTACCTCGAGAGCTGAAGAGGACGACTTGACTGGCCTTTTGATAATTTGTGACAAATTTTACACGGATCTGAGGGGCTTTATAGCAGGGAAAGTATGTCAAATTTGGCTCTGACAAGGTTGCTACGCTTCTGACGTGTTGTGTGGGAGGGGACAATTTCTGTATTTCTGACGTCATAGATAGGAACAGGTAACCTTGTTTTTTTTAACTAAATGGTCTATTTTCCCGTCTACTACGTCAGAAGCGGATGTTTCGTCCCTGAAGGCTTAACTACAATTGGTTGGCCTCGTTTTGTGCACGCCTTTATGATCTCTTTTTTTTTTCTACTTGAGAAACTAGTCAGAAAATTATGCCCTAGGGTCTCTTGGTATGAAACTGAATATCGGTTAGTGTGCGTCTCATTTGCAGTTTGCCAACGCAGGAAAATGGTCGTGTCATCCCATCCAGCGTTGTGCAAGTTGACTTTTACGGAATTTGTATTGAGATGTATGGTGAGTGAATTTAAAAACGAATTGTTCCTTTAGTTGATGACTTATAATCTTTATTTTTCTGTGTTTCTTAGCACGGGGACGAATGCTTCGTCCCTGATGAGGGGCTGGTGATGCCCCAAACTTTGTGGGGCGTTGTTGAGGTATTTTTAGGGAATTTTCTACTTTTATTTGCTATTTTGTGCTGTTGGTGTATCTTCTATATTTTTTTTTCCAGGCGTATTTGGCGGGACAGACAGTCTTCGCCATCCGCCATACGATTTTGTGCACAACGGTAGTTTTTCGATTATTTTATTTTTCGTTTTGTTCATGTTAACGTGTCTTTTTATTTTCGTTATGAGTTTGCGTTGTATTTCGTTTTGTTGTTATTCGTTCTGTCTGCTTACAGTGTCACGTCACCCTACCCATGGGTCTCCACGTCGTTGGAGATGTGGTAGAGGCTGTCTCGGCCCCTGCATGTTTAGAGTGTGGGCACTGCGTGATGTGTGGCACTTAAAGGTAAGTGACATTTTTGTTTTGTCTATGGGCTCATCTCAATAACTGGTGACGTAGGTGTCTTCACAAAGTCCATTCGGGACTATTTTAGTTCACACGATGTGTGATTGGCAGGGTTGGTTAAAGGAATCTAAAACAATAAGACGAACGTTTGGTTCGGTTTGAGAGTTAGTCATTCAGCTGTTAGCCATGGTGAGTCTTGCACTCAACATAGTGTTCGCTCTTGTATTTGGGGTGTGCTGTGGATTGATGGCTTATGTAATATTGAGTAGTTTGGCTCCGTGGCAGTCAAATCGCAATATCCAACCATCTACTGGAGGTTATGCTCCTCTGTCTCCGACTGTGGGACCTGATGGATATGAAATACCCTTAGTAGCACTGTCGACAAGACCTATGTCACCCCCTCTTCCCACACGAAATCCACCAACAATGCCCAGTACTCAGCATTCTTCATTTCTGCCAGTGACAAGGGAAGACTCATTCGTTTTGCCACCTCCTCCTGTCCCAGAACTTGAAACGACGACCACAGGTATTAGAAAGGAGACTAGTTTTAGCTTCCCTCCCCCTCCAACTGATCCTCCACCAACTCGCAAAGTCGTACGTTTTTCATCCTCCATTTTACGAACAACGAGACAAAATTTGAGACCAACTCCCACTAGTGGTGAAATACAGTGTAAGTAACCACATTGACAATTTGATGTTATAAGGTAATTTTGTTTTATTTCGTGTTAATTTTGGTACTATTTATGTTGCAGAAATTAGCACTGAAGTTGTTTTAACGATTTGTTCAATTGGTATGTTACTGCTTGTTCGTTTGTTTAGTGTATTTGTTATTGTTTGTAAGACGTTTATTTTTGTTTTGAATTACTTTTCTTATTAATCCACTTTTTTTATTTTCGTTTCTTAGGTTACGAGTCGAATTTCTACCTATGAATTAGTCGAAGAAGATTTTTTTTGAATTTTTGAACAGTATTTTTGAATAAAATTTTATATGTGAACTGTATCTGGACGAAGAGTGCGGCTAATTTACATTGAAGTGTTGTGTACTTGATATCTTAAATAACTATCGATGGACCAGAAATTTAGTTTTGGTCCATCGATAGTTATTTAAGATATCAAGCACACAACACTGAAATGTTAAAGAGACGTATTTCTCGTCCTGGTACAGCACTGAATCAAGGGACAAAAATTGTCCCACAGTCCCCCTCTCCCCTTTCCATACACAAACTATTTTTTACAGAAACATTAAGCAGTAATTTTACTTTACAAAATTTGATTCTTTTCCAAATTTGCTCAAAATTTGCTTTTTATCTTCAAAATTTTTAATGACATTTTTTCTTAATTGCGTGCCTGGACCATTTTTTTTTTTTTTTTTGTACTTTCCTAAATTTCCAAATTTTCTAAATGGTCCAGAAGGGTTGTCACCACCTTTTAGAAGTTGGTGAATTCGCTCCCTTCCTCTATATAAACACATACCCGCGCGAAAACACAGCCTATCTAGCTCTGTTAGGAAGGAATTAGATTATTCCTTCCTAACGAGTGAAGTCAATTAGACTTCACTGTTAGGTATTTTTAATGAAATTACCACAAATCCATGCCCAATTTTTTCGTAAAGTAGGACTTAGAAAATTTGCACGGACTGGACATTTTTTCTATTATAATTCAGCTTTAATTGAGATAATGGACTAGTTTTATTTTTACACGATCATATTTTGTAGACGAGTTGAAACATGACTCAAGGCTAGCTAGTTTTTGTTTTTTTTTTCTTCTTCCGTTGTAGACACGTTAGACGACACGCTAGGTCTAATTTTACGATCACGAACTGGTTTTGTTGATAAGCAAAGTTGTTTTTCCTTTTTTTTTCCCCTTCTGTTCGTGCGTGACTCATGACTCAAGGTTTCACTTTCAATACTAATTATGTGGGGAAACTGGTTGTCGCTCTTGTACGAGTGAGCTTAAAGGAACATAGTGTGTGCAACTCAACTGCAAACCGTTTGACACAAAAAGAACGACGTAACGATTTAATGTTCATTGACTATTTCTCTTTGGTGAAAACGAATACCTGAGGAGGATATCTAATACCTTCGAGTACTTTCTTAGGTTTTCAATATATGAGAGGGGTATAGAGGGGTAAATAGGGGTAAGAAGGGTAAATCATGTTGAGTGGGTAAAACACTTAATTGTGACGTCATTTCCGGGTGAAAAATGCATTTTTTGACGTCATTTCCGGTTTGTGACGTCATTTCCGGTTTGTGACGTCATAGATCCAATATGGCGGATCCAAGATGGTGGCATTTCCGGTGTGTTAGTACGTACACCTTCTTAGGCCGGAAATGACGTCAAAAAACCGGAAATTTACGTCAAAAACCGGAAGTGACGTCATAAACCGGAAGTGACGTCATAATCCAAGATGGCGGCGGTGGTCACGTGACCGGAATTGATGGTACTACGTACTTTTATCTTACTACTATACTAACATAACCATCTTCAGGAACGGCGTTAGTGGCCTTAATATCCCTGCCTGTCTCCTTGTCCTTCGGGCTAAACCGATCATTTTTATTATATTATAATTTGCTAACTGTATTAAGCGGACTAGTTTCTTTAATCTTGACTTTGCGAACTCTTTTGTTTTTTGAGCGTGTGACTCTTTTTCGTTCTAGCAGCTTGTTTCTCTAGTCTTACTTTCTTCCTCTCTTCAGTTTCCTGTTCGAGGCTTTTTCTTAATAATTGCTCGCTTCTCTCATCTAGCTTTTTTCTCGTCTCGGCACATCGTTGCCCAGCTTTCCCTTTCCAACATTCTCAGCCTAACTTTTCTCTCGTTTTCCCAAATGACAGAATCCTCGAACTTTCTCCTACGGTTCTCTAATAGGATGGTTCGACGTGCCGCTTTGTCCCTCTCCTCGGCTTTTTTCTTTGTTCAATTCGACATTTTCTCTCATTCGACACGATACGAGCAACTTTTCCTCCTCCGCCTCATCACTCAAAATATCTACCTCAGAATAAAATCGTCTTCGTTTTCTTTCCAATTGCCCAAATCTATGTGACCAATAGCTAACGTATCCGTACGATTAGCCAAGATAAAACGTTTATCGTCACACGCCGTTAGGAGTGATTTTGAAACCTTTACGGTGCTCACTTCGTGTCCCACGCTAAAAGTTTTTGATTAAACTCCCTTGGCCTGGGATGTCGGCGTTTTAAAACTGATTCATAGTCCTCGAAGTTCAGGTGTTTTTCACAAACGCTTTTTGAATCCCCTTAGCTTTTTTCTTAGTTTCTGTTTTGAGAGACGTTATCGCGTACATTTTCGACCGTAACCCTACGACTTCTAGAATGGGGACACTCTCCGTCTCGTCTTTCATTTTACTTCTTTTTTATTAATTTCCTAGAACTAATTTGTTCACGTCGGAGAAAAGTCGGTGATTACGGGGATAAATACTCGTGTCGAAGCGCTCTCGATCCTGAAGCGTGTCCTCGTACACATCTGCTGTTTCGATCTGGTAGCACAGACTATCAGTATCTGTAAATAGGAGCCTGGCCCGATCACCGTACTTGGTTCGAATGTACTGGTAATGGAACTCGAACATGAACAATTTTGAAGTTCTAGAATGGTGAATTCGGAGTATGTGGGTAGGCCAGAGTATGTGGAGTATGTGGGTATGTGGGCAGAAAATGCTTCGAGCTCGGCGTTTAATCTGTACCAAGTTTTCACTCAAGATCCTGAAAGAATCCTCGCGAGGTTGGGAAGTGTATTTTACGTCTCTCTTAGCGTTGGTGGACAATTTCACGGAGAGCCGATTCTGTTTGTTTTCCAACGTCTTGCCAAAAACCGAATTATTTAACAATTTGAAGTAGTCCTTTTCGAACGGAGTGGTTGATTGTTGTCTTTTAGCGGTATTGAAACCTATATAGTTTTCCATCCAAGATTTCTAGTTGAAAGCCCAGAACCTTCGGATATGTCGAAGTACTAATCCGTGACGGAGGTAAAATTTCAAATTCCGGTAGTGGAGAACATACTTCTTCTTGTGCAAAAGATTTTGGAGCGAGTTCAGAAGACGACCTGATCTCGTGATCTATATCTTTGGCCAGTTTTTTCGCGTAGGGGGAAATGAGATCTTCTCCAATCTTGATATTCTCGGTTAATTGTTTTGGGTGTTGTGCAGTTTGCTAGGGTACTCCAGGTCTACTTCGAGTATATACCCGATGGCTGCATCGTCTGGCACGGCATCTACGTTGAAAGCTCTGATTTTGACCTTTGTCAAGTACCAGAACTCGTCGTAGGGAAGAGTACCAGAACTTGTCGTAGGGTGCTCATGGAAAAACAGTACAAGTTGTTTATGTCCAAGTATATGATGTATTGGGAAGGTTCGTGAGGGTCGAAACCGGGCACGTATTTATTATTAGCATCGGAGAACCTCTTACATATAAACGAAACCCCACCATTGATGCCGGAAAATACTAGATTGTGTTTACTGACGTGAATGAACAGTTCCAATAATTTCGGTTAGTGCATTCTCAAAAGCGCAGCCAAACTGAAACCCAGGGCAAAGGTGTAGTATCACAGATCTAATTTATTGTTCTGGAGGCATAGCTTTCGGAAGTCTTCAAACATCGGAGGAAATCATCGGTCATCTGATAAATCTCGTGGTTGGAACTGAATTTTTTAACTCTCATCTTGAGCCAGACATTAAGAGCTCACCCGTACTCTTTTCCTGCCAACTCCTCTTCTTTCAACTGGGAAAAAATGGCCCTCGATATGGGAGAGCTACCTCATCAAAAACGGACATGTTGCTCGCTGAATTCGTACGGATACATACTTTTCTGGGTCAAGAGATCTATTGCACGCTTTCTAGTCATTCCTTTGACGAACCACACAGATTTAAACTGCGAGTCCAAAGCTGCCTCGAGAATCGGGAATCCATTGCCTTTGCAGTTTGCAACCTCAGTATCTAGGGAAACGTTCAAGAAATTCAAGCTGTCTATAAATCAAAGACTGATCCGGGATCCCGCTTTTTAACCCCATGATCGTCATACTCAGGAACCGCTCGGCGTTCCAACTGACAACGTCAATTTTTCCATCGAATATGTGCACGGTGGGTACGAGGATATGCATATCATAACCTTTTAAATTGTGTAAGACTACGGGTATGGTTCTTCGTTCTCGCGCGCTAAGATTACACTGTGAGTGAGCGGCTCCTCTAAATTTTCCACAAATGTGGCAGTGATCCCTAACCATGGTGTGAGGGTTGTTCTTCAAACAAAAAATTGGGAAGGATTACATTGGATGCGTCGAAACTAGCTCGCTCAGCTTGGGTGAGATTGAGGTATTGTACATTTTTCAGCAGATTACTGTAAGCTTGCACCTCTTTCTCCGTGCATTTATAAAATACTTCGACGCTGTAGTCAAGTAGTATTCTCGATTAACAATACCCCTGTTTTTACCTATCACGATGTACCCGAAACTGCAAGGTGCATGCTGATGAATGATAGTAACCAAGCTCATCGAAGGACTGGGTTGAATGGCGGAGATGGGTCGAAGGAGACACTCAAAGTCAGAGTAAATGATGCAGGGGAAGGGGTTTTGTTGGTTGAAATGTCGAAACTGGAGAAAATTTTCTCTCAGCATTTTAAATCGAAGCGCTTGCACGGTATTAATCTTGATGCACTCGTTTCGATGGGTGGTGAACATCCATTGTTTTCCAAATGCTGCGAAACAGTTTCTACTATAGAACTTTGCGTGTGTGCCAGAACCTCGATAGCAACGACATCCGTTATAGCGCAGTAATGGGTCTTGTCCTCGGAGGTTAACAAGAGAAGGTCGATGGGCTTTCCGTCGTGATTATTAGAAACTCTGAGTGGATGCAATCCCTCTTTTTCGTTAAAACTGATGATGTTGATCCAAAGATCGTTAGCTTTTTCAAATTTACAGATTTCGCCGAACTTCGTTAGTAGGACAGAGAGCAAACGTCGAGTGATTTTTCAAACTTTTTATTGTCTCATCAGTCCCCAAACCGCCAATAATACCGAAGCACTTTTGATCATTTACATATTTTACATTCACAATCACGCCCACCTTAGGCTTGGGAATGTGCGGTAGAGGAATATAAGACGAAGCTCGCAGCAGTTGGTACTCGGCCGCTCTGATAATTAAGTTGGTTATGCGGGATATAGCCTATTCACCCCTCCCCCTCCTGGCAAATTTGTCAGTCGTATTCTGGATCTTTCGAAAGCCTCATCTAATAAAGCGGGAACATCGTTTGGATTATACAGCTCGGAGTAGCGGGACCAAAAAAAGTTTTTGATAAACGTTGTATCCTTAAAGAACTCTACGCATAAGCATAACTGCGCCTTACAGCTGGTGTTCTGGTCCTTACAAACTATCAGCAACAAGTGTATGGCCGTACGCAATGAAATGAATAATGGTAGAGAATTGCCAAAATTCTCAGGTATTGTCATTTCATATTCTCGATGCCAAAGTGCCAGCATTTGGGTCAGAGAACAATCCTTGAAACAGTCAGGCAGGCGATCTTCGAAGCATGTGCTTTCTTCATTTTTGAACTGATGCTGCGAGCGAAGATGTTTTCGTTGTTGATGTTGCATAGGGAAAGTTCCTCTACAATAAATACAAGTTAAAATTGTTTTCGTTTCCACTCGAAAAATTTTTTTGTTTTTTTCATTATGCCGGGGGAAAAAATTTTCACAGTTTTCTGACCTTACAACCGATCGTTATGTGATCTTTTGAATCTATTTGCAATTCTTGACAATTTTTTTAGGTTTAATTTATTTACTCCAGCAAAATTTGAAACCATCAAAATTATATAGTATTTTGGCATCCTTTAATTTCCGAAGTCATTATTTTTTTAGGTTTAGTTTATTTAACATAGTTTCTTAACCTTGATTTAATCCATGGTAAGAAACCATAATTAGATCATGGCTACATCTACATAAAACCAATATTAATTCATGGTTATTGTTTACACATAAACTGTAGTTGCACTCTGTTAATCGAGTTATTTAATGTAAATTTAAATAGGGTTTACCCATAGAGGAAAAACACCCCAACCTCAGTATCCATGGTTTCTGCACCATGATTTAATCATGGTACTCATTACCATAATTGCATAAGAGTTAATCTGTTGGTAGACTAACCATGGTTTCATGTTTGGTTGACTAATTTAATTTTGATTTTATGACTTATAATCGTCGTTAAGTCATAATTAATAACATGGTTAACCAAAATAAAAATATAGGGTAAATACCACGGGTAAAATAACCCAACCTTGGTATCCATGGTTTCTATACCTTGATTTCTTCATGGTTAACTACTATTATTATACAGCTGTTTTACCATTGTAAAATCGAGATTAAATGAAATATCGAAACAAAAAACTTTAACACATCCTTGGTTGTATACCTTCTATTATCCCACTCTTGATAAAATGCTTTAACCAAAATACAAAATACAATTTAATCAAGGAGCAAAACAACCCGACCATGGTATCTCCACCTTGATTAAATCATGGTTAACTACCATAATTGTGCAAGTGTTTTACCATTGTAGAACCAAGATCAAATGCGGTACCAAAATATGAAACTGATACATCCTGGATTAGTCGATCCTCATAAAACCGCTATTACCCAATGTTGATAACAAACGTTAATCAAAATATAAATACAACCAAAACAACCAAACCCTGGTATCCTTGGTTTCTGCACCTTGATTAAATCATGGTTACTACCATAATATGTGTGTTTAAAAATGAGTGTAAAATTGAGGTGAAGAAATATGTATTCTTTTGTTCGTCTTACTACGTAAAAATATAGTTGTCCCATTTATGATGCCGTGGTATGATCATGTTTTCACCAAAATATGAACACAATTGAATCATCAAGCAAAACAACTCAATCTTAGTATCCTTGGTTTCTACACCTTCGTTAAATCATGGTTAAATACCTCACGATTATGCAAGTGTTTCAATGTTTTATAACTAAGAATAAAAATGAGGTGAAGCAATATGCATCCTGGATTGGTCTACCATCATAAAACTGTTATTATCCAACAGTTATAACATGCTTAACCAAAATACAAATACCATTAAACCAAGATGTAAAACAATCCAACCTTGGTATATTTGGGTTCTGCACCTTGATTAAATCATGATTAACTATCATAATTACGCAACCATTTCACTGTTTTAAAACCAAGGAAAAAAATGAGGTGAAGGAGTCAGAATCTTTGGTTGGTCTACCTACATAAAATTGCAGTTTTTCCACCAATGATATCATGGTTTGACGAAAATATAAATGCAGTTTAACCATAGAGCAAAACAACCCTCTTTCATTGCCATGGTTTCTGTACCTTCACTAAATAATGCTTTTTTACCATAATGAACCAAGTGTTTTACCATTATAAAACTGCCATTATATGAGGTTAGGAATTATGAAACCATGGTATGTCCTTGGTTGGTGTACCTACATCAAACTTCCATTAGTCCACTGTTAATAACATGGTTATGCAAATTTAAATACAATTTTACCATGGGAAATTCAACACACCTTGGTATAAGTGATTTCTATGCTTTGATTTAATCAGAGGACTAACAAACTGGTTGCCTTTACCTTATATGCTTTAGTAGCTGTACCATGGTTTAACATGGGTGTTAAACTAAACGTTCCCTTAGAATTAATATGGTTTAACAGAGGTCAAACTGTTATCTGAAGATGGTCTACCATGCTTAAAAAGAGGTTTGTTCATCATTATACCATAGTTAAACATATGTATGTAGGGTCTGCTCATTATGGAAGACACAAAAAAGTATGACATTATGACACTTCTTAAATTATGTACAGACGTATTATAAAAATCCTCACACTGTTTAAAACAATTAATCCCAGTTAATTGTTTAAAGATAAGTCAGAACTGGCTTAACTTTAACAAAAATGCCTAAAATATAAATTTTAGGCCCATAATTTTTATCATTTAATGGTTGGGTGGCTATAATATAAGGCTGATTCACCACTGCAAAGGGCAAAGGTTGTCAAGCAGTAAGAGTAGGGATCACGGTAAGGATATGTTGTAAAGTAAGCTCATAAAAGATAGTATTCATATAGTGGTATAGTATTCGCATTGCATATAGAATAGATACAGGCAGAAGTAATATACTTCTACAAGTCGCTGTAACAGCAGAATGGTAATGACTAGAAAAATTCATTTTTTTCAATATTGCTATACCATGCTTTTAACATAAGTTATTTAACACAGTAGGTATTAAACACTCGACATTTTTTAACACTAGGCATTAGTACTATGTTGCTTACTGCAGGTTTAGCATACTTTAGTGTAAGTTTAATCTGGTTATACCTTAGTTTTAATTAAGGGTCAACTGTACTTTAACATACATTAAACTTTAAAATGATTGCATTTTAACAAGCATCAAACCATATTTTAACATAGGTTTGATCTAAGGTTTTAAGTAGGCTTTAAGAGATTTTATTATAATGTTGAGTGAAGTTTTAACTGTATTTTCTACGTCGGTTAAATTATGGTTACACCTCAATCTAGCTCATGGTTCCACCGTATTAAAACATAAGTTATACCATGGTAAAACTGTTCAACTTTACCATATGTTATCCATGCTTAAAAAGAGTTTTATTCATCATTATACCATAGTTAAACATATGTATGTAGGGTCTGTTCATTGTGAAAGACACAGAAAATATGACATTATGACACTTCTTAAATTATGTACAGACGTTAGTTGCTTATAAAATTCCTCACACTGTTTAAAACAATTAATGCCAGTTAATTGTTTAAAGATAAGTCAGAACTGGCTTAACTTCAGCAAAAATGCCTAAAATATAAATCTTAGGTGCATAACTTTTAACATTTAACGGTTGGGTGACCATATAAGGCTGATTCACCACTACAAAGGTTGTCAAGCATCAAGAGTAAGGATCACGGTAAGGAATGTTGTAAGGTAACCTCATAAAATATAGTATTCGTATAGTAGCATAGTTATTCACATCGCGTATAGAATAGGTACAGGTAGAACTAATACACTTCTATAAGTCGCTGTAACAGCAGAATGATAATGACTAGAAAAATTCCTTTTTTTTTTACAATTTTGCTCTACCGTGCTTTTAACATAGGTTATTTAACACAGCGGGCATTAAACACTAGACATTTTTTTAACACTAGGCATTAGACTGATGTTGCTTACTGCAGGCTTAGCATACTTTAGTGTAGGTTTAATCAGGGTATGCCTTAATTTTACTTAAGGGTCAACTGCACTTTAACATACATACACTAAACTTTTAAAATGATTGTATTTTAACAGGTGTCAAACCATATTTTAACAGGTTGATCTAAGGTTTTGAGCATGCTTTAATGGCCGGTTGCCACCAAATTACCGTTGTAGCATCTAACCCTGTCGAATTCTCTCTCACAGCAGGCAAAGAAATGTACAAAACAAAACTTTTAAATGCAACAAACAAGCCGCGTGACTCCTGAATTATTGAGTAAAATTTTAGTACGCTCCCGTGCACCTGGAAAGAAGCTGTAAAGATTAACGATATTAGTGTCACTAGAGCGGCATTAGTATCGTTAATCTTTTAGCTTGCTCCCAGGTGCATGAGGGCGTACCAAATTTTTACTCAATAATTCAGAAGGAACGTGGCTTGTTTGTTGCGTTTAAAGATATTTCTTTGTGCATTCCTCTGCTTGTTGCGAGCAAGCGCTAGAGAGAACTATATTGCGCTCGATGGCGAATTCAAACTTTCATTTGATGGCAACCCGCTTTTAACAGAGGTTTTATTATAATGTTGAGTGCAGTTTTAACTGTATTTTTACGTGGGTTAAATTATGGTTACACCTCAATCTAGCTCATTGTTCCGACATATTAAAACATAAGTTAAGCCATGGTAAAACTGTTCAACTTTACCATATGTCAACGTATTTTCCCCGACCGGGAATGTGAATACATAACACGATGAAGACGCTAAACCAATCACGATTCTCAATCTGTCAATTAACTCATTGTTAATCAAAATAGCGATCACGTCACTACCTCTGTTTCACTCCTTACAGGGTCAAACCACGATTCAAGTCCTAACACTAGTTGTACACAAATTCGCACCCACTCATAAAAGTTTATTCTTGCATATGTTACAATTTGTCTCCATTTAGATTATTAATAAAACGTGCAAATTTTTTTTCTGGTGTGTTTTCATTGCTGGCAGAGCGTTACGTGTCCGTGATTGTGGTAGCCGGTCGATAATAAGAAAACCTGATTTCTACCAGAACATTAGTAAATGGAAATTATCTATCTGGACAATGTTACATGCTTAGCCGCAGCGAGCGAGGCATTAAATTCTTGACCCGAGTATGGCTTGAATAATGACGGACACGTAACGCTTCATAAACAGCGGTGACAGGGTCCGGAAAACAATGAATTTTATAACAACTTCACCTCAACAATCGCCATTTTTCAATAAATACCGATTAACAAGAAAGACTGATTGTTATGTGATGAAGTAAATTAACGCCTTAGGGCTTCGGGCAGATGACCAGGGGTGGTTAACGCTCGTTAAACCCTTTAAACTTTTTTTTTTTAATTAACGCGTACAGAAGTAATATGTTCGTATTTGTGCTCCGCACGTCTTCGTCATCAACATTACCTAAACAAATTTTAAACTCTTGACAGATTTTTAAAACCTGTGCTAAATTGATAATTACATTAAAAAAAGGCCTAACATACAACCACAGATGAAATCCACTTTACCCGCGGCGAAATTCAATTTTTTCCAGCAGCATACATCAGCGTAGCATAATCCTGTCTGCCGTAACTTGCCGACCGTAAGTGATCACCATGTAGTGCTTTTTTTTCCTTACACTAGCCGCATATTTATGCAAAAAATCTACAAGCCCAAAGCACCTACTTGCAATAAGAAACTAACTTCTGTACGGTGACCTTTCGATCATTTCTAATTCTTAAACATACATCTTCAAACATATGTAGAATTATGATTAAACGTTTCTCTACTTGAAAGTCCAGCTCTGACTTTGGGCGTCTAATTTCTTAAACCCGTAACTAATCGACCGATATTTATAATCGACATTTTCACCAGCGGTGCAGCTTGCGTCTACTGGAAACTGCCCAACGTGTTAGCAGGAGCCGATGAAGTGAACCCGGTGTTAGGAATAATTCGCCGAATATCTGTTTCAAGAACATGAAATTTTACGCTGTAATCTCGTTGTGTATTCAATAACCAGCTAATTAGTCAACTGATTTACAATGAAATACACCACCTCACCAAAATATCAGGTATTTAACAGTTAGCCCGCATTAATTAAATAGTGTAATTTGTCTTCCTTGTATTTGATGGAATTGTGGTGTAACCGGTATGGGCGTTAGTCCGTTATTACTAGATTGTTGGGCCAAATCCGCGAGTGAATGTTTTTCTTTTTTTTTTCATTTTTAAATTGACCGTATGGTAATATTACTTTATTTTTCTAACTTTTCCTAATTAAATATTTTTTATTTTTATTTTTTTGAAATTGTTTAGGTATATCGGCGTTTTCAAGTTACAGCTTAGTTCCGCTCCTATAGCAGTTAGAATGATTGAACTTGAATCCATGACTTATCTTTTTTAAAATAATATTTATATATATATATATACATTTTTGAGGGGTAGTTCACCCTACCACACATCTCCCCCGTTTTTTTTTTCCTGGGATTTGCATCGTCTGGGTTTTCTGATGTAACGGACTAACCCACTCACCTTTGTATACCCTACTCCTACGTCCAGAGGAGAATAAGTTTTTAATGATTTAGATACTAAATTGCGTGTGTGCGTGCGTGTTTGCACCTCTACTCCACTGGAACTAAGGCACCTACAAAGATGGGAGTAGGCCTAAATACAGATAATTAAATTGCGCTTCGGTTAGGTCTATTTTCATGGCTGTTACTTGATATTATGACCCTCAAATACGCGAAAAACCCATAAAAAATAACGACATAGTTTTTGTTTTTACCTCGTGATGTTTGTTCATGACGTGATAGTTTGTTCATGCAAACCTCGTCGAGCGAAGTGAGTGATGTGGCTAGTATTGTTATTAAGAAAAAAGGTTCTGGCAAGCACTGTTTGCTAGTTGGTAAACGTTTGAAATTAAGTATTTCCTGACGTAATAAGCGGAATTCATTTTTCTCTATGTCAAATGAAAGATAAAGAAGAAAACTTTAACTTCGCTATGATATAATTTTTCCAAAAATCAATCATACTGCAGTAATTTGTATGTAAACGTAAAATTTTATGTTTAAAATCAAATTTTTCACGTTTACTCCCATTTCTCAGCCAAACTATCATGCTTAGGTTAACAATGCATACGAACGTTGAGTAGATTTCCTAACGGTTAATTCAACAAAAAAATTATTAAATTCCATCTGTTAGGGACGGAGTTACATTATTTTGAAGATTGTTTGAATTGGGGGCCCCCCTAAAAAGGGGCCTTCAGGGATCCAGAACCACGACAAAGTGGTGAAGTTTGTTATTTCCTACTGAAAGGTATTTGATTTACATTTAAAAAACAAAAAATCGTGGTATGCATCAGTGATAAGATAAAGTGAACAATGCGGGCCCTTGGGCCACTGGTCTATTGCTGACAAGTACATTGAGTGGGATGTCTTAATTTATACTGAATTGTTTGGGCTACGCACGGCTATGCACCAAACAATGGAAGTTGTTTCTCATGAACTGTTGTATGGCTACAATATGAACTGACCCATCAGCTTTGTTAAACGAGCCTGGGGAGACCCTGATATATATACTCTTCTGTGGGAGGGTATGTGTCACACATACTCAACAGGGTGGCTTTTGCACGACAAATTGCTAAGGACAGTGGCCGGTAATCCAGAGATCACGACAAAGAAGCAAGGATTTTTAAATGCGAAGGTAAGAAAGCCTAGGGAACTGGTGATGCCTTAGCCTACTAATACGAGATGGTTTTTGAGATGACGCCATGGAACTGGGAAAGAAAAGAGATTGCCTGGGTGAGGAACAGAAAAGGAAATTAAAGGCAGTAATTGCTAGTGCTCAGGGTATTTTTTCACTCAGACCTGGTCGGACTAACAATATCTTTTTCGAAGTCTGACTTTGCATAGAGCTGCTTTCCATTTCACTTGACAACCAATTTATTGAATGGACAATTTAACGGTTGTATCGATTTGATTGGATTGGATTTCCGAGTAATGGCAGTCTTTTCACCAGATTTCGTTTGGGCAGTTACTGAGCATTGAGGTTATCTGGAGAACCTAGCGGTTTCGTCTGAAAAAATTATTCTGCGATACGGAATGGTAAAGCAAACAAAATCTCACTTTCTCCAGAACTGGAAAGGACTTGATCCTAGGCCTTAGGGGAGTCTTGCGACTAGGCTTTAGTATGGCCTATTACTAAATGGTAGTCACGGGAACGCACTAGTAAGTCAGTTATTGTTGTAATATTAAATTGTTTTGTGCATGCATATTGTTATTGTGAACTGTATTGTTCGTGTTATGATTACGTAGAGAATTTTTTGTGATCTTGTGTTCCTTGGTTTTGACATTAAATTGATTCAACACGTAAAGGAAATATTTTCCTTCTTCATAAAAGTTAGTGGCGACAGCAGTAGCTGTAAATTAGGAAGTGGTGTAGGCCTAGCCCTCTCACATTGTATGAATCGGTGGTTTTGGTCGAGAATACCAACTTCTACAGTATTATTAAGAAGAAGGTTATGGTATTGACTTTCTTGGAACAATCTCATTCATCTCAAATTACGCAGAAAAACCATTAAATTTTACAACGTGGAATGAACACTGAATTTTCCTGAATGCATAGTACACTACCACAAAGAGGAAACAAGCCATTCTTTTTCAAGCAAGCAATTTTTGGTGATATTGAATGTCACCAGATTTGAAACCGTGTGACAAAAAAAGAGGCAACCTAATTTAGTTCTGATAAAAAAAAACTGAAGGTGAATATATAACGCATAAGTGAAACTGCCCAGATTGGTCATGTTTTGCTTCTAAACTTTTTCATGCAACATTTCGTCATAACAGTAATTCACAGTAACAAAAAAAAATACCTTAAGTTGAACAATTTCAAACAGTGGCTTACCTGTAAAACCATAAACTTATCAGCGGTTAAATTCACTTTGTAAATACGATTCAAAGGCAACTGGAGTTCCCTCAGGTTTGGGAAAATATCAAAGCTTTCTAAAAAAAAAATTACAACTGGATGTTTAAAATGAAGAATTGAATAAATTGTGCGGCATAAGCTGCAAAGTATAAGCGACGCCAGAACTGACCATGAACCACACGCCCCTTGTAATTCGTGTAAATACTACATTTTACATGGTCTTTCTTGTTTCACCTATTTCAAGAAATTTTTGAGCTGCAGAATGTCAAGCGAAAACGCCAACGTTTGATTGGAAGTTAAATCTAGACAAGGCACTAACTCGTGCCCAAATCTGCTCATGTTTTGCCACTACAGCAAACACCTTGCCAGGATTTGTTAACATTGTAAACCAACCACATCGAGCGGTTAGAATATAAGTTAGGTCTACGCAAGGCATAACTCACACCCAAAGCTGCTCGTAATACAAATAAGGAGAAAACCAGCAAATGATTTAACGTATACACTGGGCGATTCTTACTGTTTGAAATGTTATAAATGCAGATGTAAAATATTATTTATATTCTTTTCTGTTGTGCATTTTTTGCTTTACGTAATTTAGAATTTAGTATTTAATCTTTTTCGTATCTTTGCGTAATGTAATTTAATTTAACTGCTAAACAGGTATTCTGTCATATTGGATATTAAATATCCATAAATCAACTCCAACAGCTTTCTCACCCGTGAACCGTATGTGCGTCATTCTTGAATGAGGGCTATTCAGATACTCCTACTTAACAATAATTATTGACCATCGTTACAGCAGGAAAAATTAACATTCTGATGCTAACAATCAAGTACGAAAAATTAGTTTCAACAATGTTCTGAATGGGGTTTTTCGTTTTTTTCGAGGGCAAAACTTTTATAAAACCACAAAAATATGCCTACACGAAATCCGGATTAATTTTCTGTCTTTCAACACCTTTCTCACATTTTTAGCCTTCCTACTTCCAAAGGATATATACCTACATATACACCGACAGTGTGTTTTCAATGATTAAGATAGTGACACAATGCAATGACTTCACATCCAATAAATTACCACCGCGAAGCATTAAAGAAGCTGGGACCATTCTGAGGTCAGAGATGCCAACCAGCCTCTACGCCAAGTACGACAAAAGAATACTTATCAGTAATATAAAACTCAGCCTTCTCAGAACGAAACTCAGCGACACTGCAAACAACATGACAGCAAAGAACTCTGACTTGTGTCCCTGCACTTGCATCAGACGATGGCGTTTGGCAACAATGCGGTAAGACTTTCGCTGTAAAGCGAAAGTCTTACCGCATTGTTGCCGAACGTCATCATCTAACATATATGTACAACGACAAGTTGATTCTTCAATAAACGAGCCATTGTCTTAATAAAGCAACAGTGTTAGTGCATTGTTGCTGAGCCATCGTCGAACATATTTGTACAACAACGATTGCATTGCTAGTAACCGAGGCATTGTTGTGATAGTATAACGAGCAGTTGTTGGCGGGAATGTTCTTTGCTCCAACTCTGTTCTCAAAATTCAATAATATTGCAATAAATGCCTTATTTGGTTATTTTAATCAAATATAACTCTTTCCTCCGGGTTTTTCTTCATCTTCAATAAATGTATTATTTTCGAAACATTGATCCGTAAACATTCATACGTAAACATTGATAGCGACAGTAGATTTACTTACGTAGGTAAGAACCAAAGGCCTTCGTTTTCTTACTTACGTACGTAAGAACCCACGCCTTCGTTTTCTGTGCCCAGAATTATTTTTTCCTATTTTATAAATTAATAGTTGTTAATTTAAGTGTGAAATAGTTTAATAATACTTTAGAAACGATTTGCGATATGTAAACATAGACAGCGATGGCATTTTTACTCCTTAACAGGAACCAAAGACCTTCGTTTTCTTACTTACCTAAGTAAGAAACCCACACCTTCCTTTTCTTACTTACGTAAAAATAAGAACCCCCCCTAGAAGTGGTTCTTTCTAGTGGTAAGACAACGGTTTCATTGTTGCAGCAGTATGTCTTAAAGGGTTTAAAGGGTTTAACGAGCGTTAACCACTCCTGGTCATCTGCCCGAAGCCCTAAGGCCCTATGTCTGCAACAGCCAGTATGTCTTCGTATCAGTTAGACAACGGCGCTCGGTAACAATGCGGTAAGAAAACCGAAGTCGATGAGTGCCTAAGGAAAGAGGTCAACAGAGGCTTTCTTACCGTATTGTTGCCGAACAACGTTGTCTAACACACTTTATAACGAGTCTCTTGTTGCGAGTCTCAGGCAGTCCTAAATTCCTGAATATAGGGCAGGTAAAAGCAAAATAACTCAACAATTGTTTAGTAGCTGATAAAAGCACCAAATTTGATGGAGTTATAGTATAAAATATATAGAATCCGACTAGAACCAGAAACATCTTGTCCGAATCCACCTAGCAGATGTTTCTAGTGAAAATAACAAATGACAGCCAATAGATGTAGTTCAGTCAACGGTGCTAAAATTGATGGTGGGGGGGGGGGATGGAAAATTCATTAAATTAAAAAGTTTATTTCTTACCGCCAAACTTGTTTGTTAGGCCTTCCTTCTTACTAAGCACATTAAAAGTCCCCGAGAGTATGGGGCCGCAATCTATAATAATATTTTGGTTATCATAAGAATTACGGTATCCTACGTTCCTAAGACATGTTTGGGCAACTGTAGCCAAAAATAGATGTAATTATTCACTTTCTGTGAAAACTATGAAATTTAGTATGAATGCACATGAAGGGTAACTGGAAAAAAAGTAGCTATGATAGAAAGTTCATCCCCCCGAAGGAGGGAGGGGGATTAACCCCCTCAAAACGGTTTTTTGGTTGTAACTTCTTAACTTTCAACCAGCTAAAAGCATAAGGTGAAACAAAAAGGTTTAGCACACAATTTTGGACAGGAAAGGTGGTACACATTTTTTAGGTAAAACTAGCCATTGAACCTCAAAATCATATTTCAAGTTTACCACTCTTAATTGGCACAAGCGCTCCTTTATTTAATTCGTTGTTATAGTGACCTTTTGTTATAAAGTGCTCTTGCAAGCTTCTAATAGCTCGAAATTGACGTGCTTCGAAAATTCTGAACGGTGAGGATCTATTCTTTCTATCAGTTCTAACTAAAAATGTGTAGCTTAGATAGGGAACCCCTTACACCAATTTAAAGGTGAAGTGGTAATGGCATTAGCGACGTAAGCTTTTGGTGATATAAGTTTTCAAAGTACACTTGCCAGATTTATAATAACCCAAAATGGATATGCTTAGGATTTCCTGAAGCATGGGGATCTATTCTTTCCATTAAGCCTAACCAAAATTGTTTAGCTCAGATAGGGACCGTACTACACCTATTTAAAGTTGAAGTAGTAATGGCGTAATGGAGAAAGTGAATGGCGATTTTCGTTTTCAAAACGCTCTTACGAGCTTTCTAATATTCTGAAAGGTAGGGATCTATTCTTTCCTCAATCCTAACAAAATTTGTTTACCTAAGGTAGGGACTGTCCTACCCCTGTTTATAGGTGTAGCTGTATTTGGTGTTACGGCAAGTTTCATATTTCAAGTGCTCTAGTAATGCTCATATTTATATTTATCTGTAAACTAAACAACTTCTGTTAGAATCGATGGAAAAAAGAATGAATCCACACCTTTCAGAAAATCCTAATCATGTCCTTTTCGGGCTATTAGAGGGCTTTGCAAGAGCACTTTGAACTCGAAAATCAACATACACTTTTGCCACTACGCCATTACCTCTTCACCTTTAAATGGGTGTAGGATGGTCCCTACCTAAATTAAACAATATAGGTTAGAATTGATTGAAAGAATAGATCCCCACCTTTCAGAAAATCTAAGCATGTTCGTGTCTGGCTATTAGAAGGCTCACAAGAGTACTTTGTATTCGAAAAATAGGCCAGCTAAGCCGCTAAGCCAGCACCTCTTCTCCTTTAAATGGGCATCGGACGGTCCCTACCTAAATTAACGTCGACTGATTAAGAATTGATGAAAAGAATAGATCCCTGTATAAAATTTTAAGCGTATCCATTTCAAGCTATTAGAAAGCTCGGAAGGGCACTTTGAAACCGAAAGGAACTATAACAACCAACTGAACAAAGTTGCGCTCATGCAAATTAAGGGTGGTAAACTTGAAACTTAGAGTCCAATGGTTGCCTTTACTGAAAAGATGTATATAACCTTTTCTGTCCAGAATAATTGTCTGCTGAACGTTTTTGCTTCACATTACACTTTTGATTTGTTGACGGTTAAACAGCTAGTCAAAAAAACCGTTGTTGGTGGGATAAATCACCCCCTCCTACTCCTCAAGGGGATTTTGAAATTGCTATCATAGCTATCTTTTACTTGCCTTCAATTTCCTATTACATTATATGCCAAAGGTTGTTTAGTTGTCGAGTTAGTTCGAAAAAAAATAAAAACTGGGAGCTAAAACCTTAAGATGGCGCCTGGTTTCCATCCACTTCAACTTCAGCATTTTCCCGTCTTTGGAGCCCATTTTCTCGAAAACGGTGAGAGATAGAAAAAAGTGAATACACCTTTTTGTTAAATAATTTAACTGGTTTCAATTTCCATATTACATTATAGTATGCAAAATGTTGATGGATGTCGGGTTATTTAGAAAAACCGAGAAATATGAACTAAAATCCAATTAGGCGGCTAGAAACACCTACTAGGCGGATTCGGGCAAGGTGTTTCTGGTTTTAATTGGATTGTATATATTTTAAACTATAACTCCACCAAATTTGGCGCTTTTATCACCAACTGAACAACTGTTACCGTTACCCGCCCTACTAGAAAGCCGACTCCATTGTGAGTGCACAATGGCGGTGGCCAACATAGCCGACGATTTGTTCGATGATTCGGATACAGATGTGTTGCTGTCTTAAATTTCTTTAAATGTGCAAGGGGAAATTTTTTTAAATGGTGAAATTATTTTTGAAGTAGCATCAGAAGAGGAACTGACGTGTAGTGTGAATTCAAGTAACAATGGTAAACGATTATCTAGACACACGCTAGTGTGTAGCCGCCAAGTAACAGTAGATCATCCCATTGTAGACATCCGATTGTTAAAAATTGATTGTTAATGATAAAAATGCGGCTCACTAGCAGACATGTGTCTCTTAACTTTAAGCAACTGAAAGCATAGTTTGGCATGTTGAGGATAAATCCCAATGCGACAGAAATGTTTCAAATTGTGGAAATGTAAGGGGAAGGGTCAGAGATTAAGAAAAACTAAAATTTAAAGGATGAGTGTCCACCAATCATAGAGAAAAAGATGCGTCAATAACGTTGTTTTTAGCTAGCTGACTAGCTAATAAGATTTTTCCCATGTTAAATCCCATAGACTTTTTGCTCATGGCTAGCGCAAAATTGCGAAGGCCTACGTACCTGAATTTAGCACACGGATGCATGGTGATCAGAGGATGGTCCTTTTGTTAGTTTGAGGGTTGTAGGGGTCAGGACAAATGCGTGGGAGGGTTTTGAAATTTGCCACTGGCGAATTTAAATTTCGTTTCTTTTCCACGTTGCAACCAAAGATTTTAAGCAACAATGGCTTGAACAATCAAGACTGGTCCTTAGATTTATTGTAAAAGCCTGGATGAACTAAAAACTGAACTGTAAGGAAGGACAAAATAAAGAAACATTAACGTTGCCGTGGATTGCGGAAGAATAAAGGGATGCACGTTAGATGATGGTTACGCAACAATACGAGCATACATGAGCTAATGGTTTTTTTTCTTAATAACCCAAAAAAAATGTTTCGCGGTCTGCTGTTTTAGTAACAGCGACCTTCGGGGGTTTCTGCATGACTAAATGTGAACGAAATCTTGAAAAATTAAGGGGAAGTTGCAGGGATAAACAAAACAACTGAAGGGGATGCGCTGATTGAGTGAGCGAAGCGAACAAAATCAGCGATTGTTAGTCAGTATGTGCAAAAATGAGATTGAAACATCCTAAACAGACGGTGTAACCTTATGTACGTTCACAGTCCTATGAAAGTTGTGATATCCACCCAAAACCAAAACTGGTAGAAAAACCCGCCAAGTTTCCAAAAAAGGTCGGCCTTTGAAGGTAGTGATATCATTCCACCAAGGAAAAGCCGCCAAGGTTAATCCTATTAGCCAAGTTAATCGCACCGAATAATACTTTGGACGTTAAATGAAAACTTGAAGATTGCTACCGCTAGTATATATTATACATAATATAATATAATATAATATAATATAATATAATATAATATAATATAATATTATTATGTTATATTATTGCTATTGTTTCGAACTATTAGTATGGGCGATTAACTTGGCTAATAGGATTAACCTTGGCGGCCGTTCCCTGGTGGAATGATATCACTACCTTCAAAGGCCGACCGTTTTTGGAAACTTGGCGGGTTTTTCTACCAGTTTTGGTTTTGGGTGGATTAAAGTTTACTGTAAGCACCAAATATGTTGATACCACAAATATATCCGATTAAACACCAGCAAACTGTGGTACAATTTTTTTTTTAAATGGTGAAATTACTCTTTAAGTGGTACAACCAGGAAGTACAGTTATGGCAGTTTTAATATATTAATTTTTGTTTTTTTCTTTAGATTCCGTGGCGTGCAGTCTTCGTGGTAGTAAGGCTGCACGAAACAGTGTGCACGTCTACATGCTAAGTCCAACAATGATTTCATTGTTGTCGCCGTGCATTTTCACGAATAAAGGCACGGCTATAACAATGAAAGAGGTGTACAAATGATATAAAATCCACTGCTGCAACAATGGCCCCACAAGAGCAGTTTGCCACAACGGTTTAGTAAAACTTATGAATCAATAAATACGGATGCAAACCTATTTACGTTGCATCCGTATTTATTAACCAATCTCGAGCCCAATTGGCTTTCCGTCCCGTTTAAACTTATGAATCAGCACAAAGATTTGCGTGTATGTATCAAAAGAAGACTTGCAGAAAAATAAAGGGCAAGACCAATATACAACCAATTCTAATCAAAGCCCGAATGTGAGACATGGTCACTGTTAACATTAACACAATGAAATGGAAACCTTGAAAATCCTAGTATTTGTCATCATTGATAAAACTAACTGCTGAATCAGTCACATTAACCAGAAAACACAAGTAGCATTGAAATTGTTACGAGGAGTTAGAAATAGGTTTACATAAAATAAATTACCCAAGGTTAAAGTGTTGTCTCCAGCATCAATGTACATCAAATTCGTAAAATTCTGCATGCTAACCAAGTCAATCTGAAGAAACAGAGAAGAATATTTTAGCATATATACTCAAATCTGCTGGAGTGTTTTTTAGTAATGGAAATGATACCCTTAACATGAAACTGTAAACTTTAACAATGAAGAATCCAATGCCGTAAGAATGAATTTTGTGTATATTCCGACACATTCTCGTAATCATCGAATAGAGACTAGACAACGTAAATTGTACGTACGGTCCACTGATTACAGAGCTAATCTATCTGCTGCGAGATGCAGTCAGCCTTGTTTCTGTAGAGCTGTACGTAGTCAGCCCTTGCATATCATTGCCACGCAGATGCAACTGGTGAGTGTAGGTTGTAAAGAATTCAGCCAAAAATCCAGCTGTCAACCCCAACCCAGAAAGAGTGGCTAAGGGTGGCGAAGAAACATTGATTATTTAAAATGAGAAGATCGGAAGCCAATTCAGTCCTCATTTCTTTTTACGTAACCACAATTGTTTGCACCTTGAAAATAAACTAGATGATTAAAGTGTAGAACTGTACCTAACAATTTCTATTACAAAATAAAGAACTCCTCTGACCTTACTGAAGGTCGGACTTTAAAATTCAAAATATATACATTTCAAGATTCCTGCAATTTGTCTTGTGCAGGTTTGAACGGGCATAAAACTGCCAAACCCTTTGAAATCCTTGGTACTATTTACAAGAAATCATTTGTTATTCATCACTGTATGTCTAGGTTTGCTCTACAACAGTTAACAACAGTTGTGTGTGGGCATGTTTTTCATGAATGCCATTAAGCTTGCTAACGTAAATCGACTATAATTTCTAAATGCTAGCATTAATCTAAATTGTGATGCACTGTATTTGTAGTCCTTGTTCTGATAGTCATTTTGAGAACTTATTTGCTAATTTACGCAGGGTAGTTAATTTGTAGCCAATGAGTTTCAAAATCACTATGTTAGCCAATATATAGCCTCTCTTGGACGAAGGATGGCGACGAGCTATCTTTTGCCTATTGCTTTTACATCAGTTCACGAATGTAACAACGTGGTAACCGTCCAGTAGTAGGTATTTATGATATGGTCGGCAATACCACCCGTAGCACAAGGCACATTTGCATTAGGCTACCTCGAATTTGTGTTTTGCTTCATTTCTTTGGCTACTTCCACGTATTTTCCCCCTAGACGACAGTGTAAAATGCGTCTTTTGCTACCTCCTCTCCAGCCAGAAACTAGGGAATTTTGGTGCTTGCACTTTGACTGGAAGTGACGTCAAGCTTTATCTTATTAACTGGAAGTCATGTGATGTCATTACGTCAAGCTTTACGATAATGACCGGAAGTCAGGAGAAGTCATGACATCAAGGTATACTCTACCTGGAAGTGACGTCAAGTTTAGACTATTGAGTGGAAGTCACGTGATCTTATGACGTCAATGTTTAATCTACTAACCAGAAGTGACCTCAAGGGTTACTCCATTGATTGGAAGACACGTGACCTAGTGATGTCAAGGTTTAGTTTTGTGATGTCACTAATAAACCCGGATAGAACACTTGCATTTCAGCCCACTTGAACTTAGCAAAGTTTCTGCTAAGTTTTGTGTACTTACGCTGTGGAGTTAGACGTGGACTTAAATTTTCGGACCAGGTTTCCTGAGTTTAACGAGTTTTCTGCTAGGTATTCCACATTTTTCACTTGCGTTATATTTCCGCTAAAACACGGAGGTCTTGACTTGAATTTTCGGCCCGGGTTTACATGAGTTTAACATGATTGTGCTAAGTATTGTGCACTTTTTACTAGCTTTATATTTTTGCTAAGACTCGGATGTCTGGACTCGAATTATCGGTCAGGGTTTACATAAGCTTGTGCTAATGTTGCACGTTTTTTACTAACTTCATATTTCCGCTAAGTTTTACCTAAGTGTTGCACATTTTTTACCTACTAACTTTATTTTTCCACTACGGGGTATCTGCTATGTATATATATTATGCTATTGTTAAATTTTATTGATTTTGACATGTTAAGGTTTATAGATTTTGAGATTGTCTCTCTATTTTTAAAAAAAACGTAATTTTGGTTTTCCAATGTAAATACTTCGAAAGGAGCATGGTGGTTGGTGATCAAATGAATGCCTTATGGTTTTGCATGTCTTTTTTCCCAACCTATCTTGCTTTGCTACTCCAGTCTCGTTCTGCCACTTTTGTTCTATAAGCAGCTGTTCTTTTCGATTCTCCTTTAAATGGTCTTACATTTCTTTACCATGAAGCTTCCACATTGCAACTGCCTTTTTCTCTAACCTAATGTTCTTCAAATCCGGATACAACTATCTCATATTTGTTTTCCAACTGCCTCTTTCTTACTATTCTCTCTAACTTTCTGTAACGATTTATCAACAAATTCAGTCTCTGTCCTTTCTGAACCAACGACGATGTCAATGCAGATTTGTAATGGTCAAAATCCAACCGTACACAAATAGCCTCTAGGTGGGGTATGCCAACCATCTCGTCTTTCATCTCCCCAATACTTGTTTGTTCAATGTGGAGAACCTAAGATGGTTCAGGGGACAGTTGATTGTGTTGAACCACATGTTGGGATATCGCACACCGTGCTTCGTGACCATCGGTTAATTTCTAGAGGAGTTCCATAGTAGTTCTGTTAACAGTGTTTCTAGTTGCTAAATTAATGTTAGAAATTGTTTTAAAAATGTTAAACAAATCAGTGCAGGGTTGGGACATATATTTCACACCATTCTCAAGCTCATCCAATGTATGACTTTGCACAGAATCTGTGGAACAGTATGCCTGACCCTGGCTCGTGCCCACTTTATGTATCTCCCAGTCTGCTGTGACTGTTAAGTGTGAGTTAACGCACTTTATAAGCGTAGCACTAGAGTTGGTCATGAAGAGTCTTTGATGTAATAGTGCATGCTTGGCGGTGCCTAAAAAGATTGTGATTGATCGGTGTAAAGCTTGACGTTGTGAGAAGTTGTATAATAATGCGTTGAGTATTGTGCTGTGTTAACTGTTGGCTGTGGCTCTGTCGGCGATTGTCGTTCTGCGGGTTGGCTTTTGTTGTATTTAACTTCTATTTACCGTGGTTATTGCGGCACGTTTTTTTTTTGGCTCTTCGTTTTGTTTTTATTTTGGCTGAAAGTAACTCGCATTGGTGAGACGTCTCTCCTAGACTAGTAAAAGTTATGCTTGACGGCCATCATGAAGGCCTAAAGCTATGAGTGGAATCCAGGACGACTCCCGAGGCATATTCGTCCTATAAAGTATTAAGGAGCACGTAAGCAACTTATAGCCAGGCGAGCTGTCAATAATCAAAAAGCAACTAAGAAAACGTGCCTGAATACCTAACGAACTAGATGTACCCCGCCCTCCAATTTGCGATGGCCATTCAAAATGAATAGTAACTTTTGGACCCGAAACTAACGTATACCTTTTCATCCCAACTTATCATAACGCCAACACGTTATTGGCCCCACGGACCTCACGACCCTCATATATCTAGAAGCCATGGATCGAAACGACGCTCAACTACCACAGGCATGGGAGGATGTTGAACCATCACGCTTTGATTCGCAGGAACTAACCGTCTCGCGTTAACACAGTCACAAGATGGTTCAAGTGCCAAAAATAACGTCGTCGCGATAAAAACGTACGACAGGTTTTGATTATTTTCCATCGTCTTACCAAACACCGAGTCATTTACTAATTTAAAATAATCCTTTTTGAACTGAGCCGTCGATAGCTGCCATTTGTCAGTGTTGAATTCGATAAAACATCCACGGATTTTGGTTGAATGTGAGTAGTCTATGCACGTAGCAAAGAATATGAGCCCATGACGGAGGTAGAATTTCATCTTACGATAGTGTATAACATACCTCTTCTTGTGCAGGAGATTCAGCACGAGTTTGGTGCTTGTGTTGATGTGTTTCAAATATTTCTCTAGATTTTTCGAATATGGAGACACGAATTCCTCCGTGATCTCCATCTTCTCGGGGTAGCCTGTAAAGGTCGGGCGAACGAAAGGCAGAGCCAATGGCTGACGAAAGATGGTAGGCTGTTTGCTGAAAGAAGGCGAATGCTCCAGGATGAGCGAAGGCGAATTATGACGGTGCGAAGGCGCGGGGTGGCGAAGGAAGGACGTTGTCACTTGTGAGCGCGGATGTTCGAGGCAGGTAAAAGACAAAGGGGGCGGTGATGGCTTGGCACTTGTAGCTGAAGGAGTGAAGAGCCTTGTCCATGAGCAGGTGAACTGTCTCTCGCACGAGAGGTTCTGACGAAATGGCAACCCCTGCCGAGGGTGGAGAACTTGAAGAGCGACGGGAAGATCGAGACAAAAGATCCAGAGGTGTTACTGAAGGCTGAGCTGAACAACGATTGTTGGCACTCCGTTGGGATTTACTTGAAGCTTAAACCTAGAGTAGACCTCCATGGCTTTACAGATCTCGGCTTGCAGTGAACGAAGGTCCGAAGCGAGAGCCATGACCTAACCACAAGGAACAAGCGACGTTGTTGTTGTTGCTAAGATGGCACCTTCGGGGGCCAAAGCGAGGGCAGGCAATGGGTAAAGTAGCTGTGAACCAGCCGATGAAGGATGGTGTACGGGTGAACGTCTGTTAACTGCAGAAAATGTGGAAATCCTGTAGAGGCAATGAAAGGAAGTCCACCGGGACAGAAGAGGGTGAAGGTGGTGTAGTAATCCGAGCAAGAGATTCCCTGGGTGTGCCTTGGCATGGTGAAGAACAATGAAGGGGCCGCAGTAGCAAAAGACCACAATTATTTCCTTTTTCCAGAGTAATGAAGACGTTCAAGCAGTACGGACCGTATAGAAGAAAATATGACATACGGTCGTTCCTGGCACTTTTATATAGGAGGGTTACGCATGCGGCAGGCTCTATAACTTTAATCTGTAGAGTAACAGCATTCCAGGTAATTGAGATTTTCGTCGGCATATAGAAATGTATTTAATGGGGCCTTGTATAGAGGCTGATGACGTCACACACATGCATGGCATAATTCAAATTGTGTGATTGCGCCAGAGAGTCCGGTTTTTTCTTACTGCCTAGAGAAGATCTAATGGTACGATTTTTAAACTGAAAACATTTTTGTCTTAGTTCGAAAATAATATGTCATTGTAGCGTAATATAATGGTTGAAAAGCAAAGGATTTGTTTGTTTACGTTTTTTGCGCAGCGTCGTCTGTCCTTGCCAGACGTATTCAGGCTTCTCTTTGACAGATGTATTCAGGAATTGTTTTTTTCCCCTAGTAATCCCACGGAAACATTACATAGTTTTTATCTACCCAACGTTTTTCTAAAACTAACCTATATTTCTTTGTCTGTTCGATAGTTAATAAGTTATATTTCTTCCTAATAATTTTATTTGGATATAAAATCGGAATTTGAGTTATTGTATCGTTTTGGATGACCCTATTTTTAATAGTATCGAAGTTTAATGTCTCGATCTTCTTGAAATTTAGAGGGATGGTTGTGGAGAAAATTGTAAAAACCTGCAACAAAGAAAAAGAAAAAAAAAGTATTTTAGTTTACGCCCTGAATTTCCTCAAACATTGATTGTGTAGCATCATTGATGATGTGTCTTGGACCTAACACATTTCTAAGCTAAGCACTATAGCTAAACTATTCTACTAGAGAATAAGGAGGTGTAGATGGTACAGTTAGACAGTATATTATGGCAAGAAACAAAGCTTATATTACATGTGGTTATTAGCATACAAGCACTGATTGGCAGAGTGTATGCAAGGTACACCAATAAGCAGCAAATCAGATAAGAGGTCAAGAGTCAAGCAACCAGGATGATACACTTGCTATTTTAGTATGCCAGCTGGATGCACAGAAGGTGCACCAGTACCAGAACTGACCATTCCCCCCTTAAAATTAAAGGACAGTAAAAAATATTTACTGGGGAACTGCCTTTACATTATACATTTTTTTTTATTTATGGTCTAAAGTTTTCAAAGTTTATGGCCTACAAAAATTGATTCATTTGTGCACAAACTGTATTTACACATTTTCTGCAAATTCAATTTTAAACATTCAGTAAACAAACCAAACAACTGTTCATCATTATGGCTTTACCAGTCAATTTCAACAAGTATTAATTTGCTATTATTTCATGAGTTATCAAGTACAAACATGATTTTTCAGTTGTATTGTCACTTAATCAATGCATTAAATCTTTATTTTCTATCCGCATGGTCAAAATTTTCGTAATTTGTTAAAATTTCGAATTTATTGATCTAAACTTGTCACTGATCAGTTTTCAGGTAGTCAACAACATCTTGCAGATAATCATCACTTCATTTGCCATTCTTGCCTTGACATGCAATTTTTTTTTCAATTCACCATGCTTTCTTTTTAACGCTCCAAGCACGGAAGCTTTTCTTAGAGAAAAACAGAAGAATACATAAAACAATGATTAGCAAAGGACATTTTTTAACAAATACACAATGCACTATTCTTCATTAAAACCACCTGCTAGTTACGCGAGCACAATCAACGTTAACAACACATGTTCTAGACCTTCTAGACAGTTAAAAAAATTCGCTCTTTACGCGAATACAGAAAACGGAAACATACATATAGTCGGACGCTACTCGCCCTACAATTAAAATTGCGATCAACACTAGTAAATTTTAGTCAAAAGTTTTTTAATTTATAATCAAATTCCTATTTCTAAATTACTAGAGTGAACACACAAATAACACGGACCGAAACGAACACTTTACAACCAAACCTGTACCGTACACCTTCGGTTAATGTTTGTTACATTAGGGGCGAAGATCGCAAGTTGTGCTAACTAACAAGAACGCTGCTAATTATCTGCAGAAATAGAAAAATACACAGATTGGTAAATTTTCAAACAATTCGCAATCAATCATCATATCTTAGTGGTTTAACTTTTTTTCTTATTGGACAATTTTTAGCTAACGAAACTTCAGGGCTTATTTTGCGTTTTGATCGAGCATCTGAGACAGCTTTGGAAGTTCCCGTATTAGTGCGTTCAGAAAGTGTAGTTTGCGAGTCAACACTGACATTAGGGACCAGTGAACTTGTTGGTTTTTGTCTACGGGATTTGCATTGGGAATCTGACTCGACTAGCACTGTAAGTTCACTCTCGATTCGGGAACGATCAGCGATTTCTTTAAGACTTTGGGATTTTTTCGTTGATATTTGCCCAGAATGCGTACGATCGTTTTCGACTGACTGCCCTGGCATTGGTGACGTAATAGCGTTACATGTTATGACGGATCTGCGTAGCGTGACTCCCTTATTAGGTGATAAAATTGAACTCGATTCCTTATTGGCTAAAGGAAAGACAACTGATTGTCTGCGTGACTTCCTACTGATTTGAATAGTGGAATTGTTTGGAACATTTGCAGAATTCAGTGCTTCATTTGGGAAATCATCATTCTCAGCAAAATGCAACAGAGCCGTCGGGATTTAATTCTTCGTTCGGGAATCTCTGGCGTATTTGGCAAACATTTCACCTTAACGTTAAGCCACTTTCAGTGAGTATTAGGTAGTTACTGAAGTCTAGGCATTTAAATATTACGGCAGGCTGCCAATTACGCTTTGCTACGGTGTAGTCCCTAGTCCAAATAGGAATAAATTCCGTGAACGTTTTTTGTTTTTTATGCGCAGTACTAGCATTAGATTTATCGTGTTTAACTTGAATTTTTTGCTGAAGATTAGGCTTCTGTAAATCCAAGCACGTTCGTGATTCTCGTCCTAAGAACAATTTTGCTGGAGTTTCACCCGTGACTGTGTGCGGACAATTTTGGTTTGCTACATGAAATTTATTAAGGCTTTGCTTAATTGTTTTACCTTCTTTGCGAGCAGCTTTGAAAGCTTTTTTAAACTCTCTCACGTACACTTCCCCAAAACCATTTGACTTAGGATTATAGGGCGCCCCCGTTAGCTGGCGGATTCCCTTAGTTTTGACAAAGGTCTGAAATTCAGAGGACATCCAATTTGCCACGTTATCTGTCACGAGTGTTAACATTTGGCCAAAATCGGCCATATATTGTTCAAATACTTCGATAATTTTTTCCGACGTTGTTTTCATCATAAATTGCACCACTGGATATTTACTGTGGGCATCAACAATTATTATGAATGTCAAACCTTCGTCCAAACCAAAATCCGAATGGACACGGTGGAGAGATTTTAAAGGTACCTCCTACGAGTGTTTTGGACCAGCTGTTTTTTCCCCTTTTTGTTCCTGGCATGGGACGCACTTTTTAACCTGTAATTCAAGATCTGCATCTATCCCAGACCACCAACACTTTCCCCTAGCCAAAGATTTGACTTTAACAATTCCCATGTGTCCGGCATGTTGGTCCTGCAATTTTCGTACTCGCAGCTTGGTCAGCACGACAACTCTTAGGCCCCAAAAAAGGGTATTGCATTCTACAGTGATTTCGTTCTTACGAGCGAAATAGGGCTCAAGTTCTTGTTCTTCAACCTTGTCAGGCCAACCATGCCACACATAGCGCAGCACCCTACCCAACACTGGGTCTTTAACTGTTGCTTTAACTAAGGTATCATTTAGAATGGGTAATGAGTTAACAGACTCAAGGTACAAAACTTTAAAGGGAATATCCTCATCAAGATCTTCAGTTTTAGCTTCTGAGGGAACCTAGACAGCATGTCAGGTGTTAGATTATATTTACCCGGGATGTGTTGTAGGTCATAGGAGTAACCATTCAACTGCATTGCGTAGCGCTGTACCCTGCTAGCAGCCATTTGGGGTATTCCATTTTTGGGCCCAAAAATCCACAGTAACGCTTTATTGTCAGTTTGTAACGTAAAGTGGTTAGAATAAAGGTACTGATGGAATTTCTTGACCCCCACGAAATTCCAAGGGCTTCTCTGTCGAATTGGGAGTACCCCTGTTCGGCTTTTGTTAGCTTCCTGGAAGCAAATGCAATGGGCTTGTCTTGCCCATTAGGAAGCGTATGCATAAGGCACGAGCACAATCCAAACGGAGATGCATCTACGGCTAGCTTCAATTTGTACTTAGGGGTGTAGTGCACCAATGCATTTGATGACTTAAACAACTCCTTAATTTTACTCATCACTTTATCACACTCCGGGGCCCAGACCCACTTTTGTTTAAGACTTAGAAGTTTAGTGATACGTACTAATTCATGGGCTAAATTTGGGAGATACTTAGCATATTGGTTTATAAAGCCTAAAAAAAACTTTGCAATTCAGGATATTACGTGGATTTGGAGCATCAGTTACAGCCTCACTCACTTCAGTTAAGTTTGTTAGCCCCCTCCAAATCGATCTTATGACCTAAATATTTCAGTTCCGATTGAGCAATTTGCATTTCCCAAGACCCAAGTGAGCCCCTGAATCTTGCAAGGCTGACAACAGCTGATTAAGCCTGTCATCATGTTTAACACCCTTGCCACAAACCAGGATGTCGTCATAAAATGGCTCACAGTTTGGAATACCCGATGTTATGCTCACCATATGACGTTGAAAAAGTCCTGGGCTACTAGCCAAGCCAAAGGGACAGCGTATAAACTTAAACAGACCCAAAGGCGTGTTTATTACTAAGGCTTCTTATGACTCTGGGTCAAGCTCCATCTAAAGGAATGCATCCTTGAGGTCAATCAAACTGAAAGTGTCGCTTCTGGAGAGCTTACCAAACAATTCGGCAGCAGTGGGAACTGGATAATGATCTATCTCTAGCTGGGAATTTACTGTTTTGTAATCCCCCACAATCCTAATCTCCCCGTTAGCTTTATGCTCTATAACAAACGGTGTAGCCCAACTGCTAGTGCTTATGGGCTCCAAGACTCCCATTGATACCAGCTGCTTGATTTCAGCGTTAACCTTCTCTTTTAGGGCAAGTGGAACGGGTCTAACTTTTCGATAAACAGAAACTGCATGAGGCTTAAGCCTTATACTAGCCTTAAAATTTCGAAAACAACCCAGCCCTGGTTTGAATAATTCTGGAAATTTTGCTGCCAAAACTTCCGGGGTGATAGCTGTTCTATGCACCTGTGTGGCCTCTTCCTGCCATAACCTTTTAATGTGACTTAAAACCAAAGGATAGAATCGTTTCAAATTGTAATCAAAAATTGCAAGCCAATCCTTGCCCATTAAAGGTGTTTGCTCTGATTTTGAAATTAGGGCTTGAACCTGCTCAGTTTTACCTTCAATCTAAACGTTAACACGAATGTAACCGTGTACACGTTGGATTTGCCCGGTCCACAATCTAACAAAAAGGTCAGTTTGCATCACTTTACAATCCTGCAAGTATTTATTAAACCAACTAAAAGGTAAAATAGTTGCACCGCAACCGCAATCAGCCTCGAGCGTCAACTCTACACCATTGATGTTGCACAGGACATTCCACTTCTCCACCTTTACCCGATTGATGCTCAGAACATTGGCCTCTAAGTAGTCGTCCGACTCACTAGAGTCTTCACAATCACTGGAACTCTCAACCTCCAAGCTAACATCAGAAACCTCACTCTGCTCAAGATGAGCTTTATTGTTTTTGTAACCATAACGATGTTTCTTATTACTACTTTTGGGATGCACTTGCTTATTCACAGATGAACTTTTAGGGTTAAAATGTTTGGGTTTTTTACACAACGCTTTAAGGTGTCCCTTTTCATGACATCTACCACAACTGAAGTCTCGATATTTGCACCGGCTACGGCCGTGGCCTTTAAAACCACAACAAAAACCAACTAGGTCTTTCGAGTTGGAAGGAACTGATTTTACAAACTGTTTTTTACTCTTGGTGTTCAGAATGAGTAACAAAGTTAACATTACTGGAATTAGCTTTTAATTCTTTTTGGTTGAGGTCAGCAGCTTCCAAGGAAAGTGCTAGCTCAACAGTGGCTTGTAAATCCAAGGTTTTCTTGATTAATTCCCACTGTAAAGTAGAGCTAGCCACCCCACCTACAATACGGTCACGTATCATTTCTTCCTTGATGTTACCAGCAACAATTTGATCATAACCACAATGCCTGGTTAACTCTTTGAGGGTGTCAACATATTCAGCAATCGTTTCATTAGGTTTTTGAGACTGCTTGTTAAACCTTAACCATTCTGAAATTAGGCTAGGAGCAGGCTCGACTGCCTCCTCGGCTGCTTTAACTAATGCATCATAAGTTATAGTTTCAACCGTTAATGGGTCTATAATTCTTACGATTTTTTGAAACACATGGTTGCCCACGCTAGCCAACAAAACATCGCAGCGATCACAATCTGGTATTTTCTTAGCCTTAAGGAAACACTTAAATTGCAATATATACATTGACCATGTATACTGCACTGGATCAAATGCTTGAAATAATCCATTTGACTTAACAGTTTGAGCCCCACTAGAAGGCATTACAACAAAATGCTGGAAAGCTAAATTTTAATTTTCTCCAAAAGCCTTTTATTAAAAAAAATTTAATTTGCACAAGATTCACCTAAACAATCGTTAAAAACGACCTGCTAAACAGTTTTAGGATTTTTAAAGCAATTTACTCCCAAGTTGCGTTCCAATTTTCAGCACAAGGCTATTTTACTAGACTTACTTGCTTCAATAACAAAGTCGGTAGTAGATATCCACGAGTCCTTCTTGATTTAATGGCTATAATTGCTCGCGAGCAAGAAACGGCTAGTCCAATATCGAGGGGGTAGAGGGAAACACGAGTGGGCGAAGCCCACGAATTTTTCCCTTCACCCCCGAAATAGTGGACTAGCCATTTCGAGCTCAAGAGCAATTATAGCCGTTAAATCGACAAGGACTCACGGATATGCATTTAATGTTAAGGTGTGATGTCGAGCTAATTTGTCGTGTTATTAAGGAGTTTTTTAAAGACTTGTTTCAAGAATTTAAGATTTTAAGATGTAAATTCCTGAACGGAAGTTCCGATTTAGAAACGGGGTTGGAAGCTTCCTGTGTATGAAGGCCAAAGGGGAGAGATGCTGCGTAATACCGATGTTTATGTTTAAGGTAAAACTGTATTTATTTCTACTTTAATAGTTTAAATAAGATGAGTATTAAAATGCGCTATTCGCTCGAGTCTCGTAGGTTTTTAGTTGTATGGTGTGGTTTTTAGCAATTAACCATTACTTAAGTGTCAGTAGCCTAGTTTTCGTACCGTCGGAACAGAAGATTGCCGGGTAGCTGGTTGGGCCATTCCTCCATGGGTGGGGGTCTAGCATAGTACGCGAGTGGTTTTATTTTCCGTGTTAGGCTAGAAAGAAAAATGTCGCAGGTTGTAAATGTGCCTATTTATGCGGTTGCATATTTGTTGTGTACGGTAATTTTACAAAGTCGGGTCATATGTCACATGGTGGAGCAGGGGTAGTGTAGACCTGCGTAAAAATTGTTAGATTATCAAAAAAGTGTGGGTTATCAAAATTAACCCACTGTGATGTGTGGGTTTTCAGATAAACCGTATATACAATTTCAGCATGGGGATGTATTAGCGTGACGTCACCACCGTGCATTAAACAAACTTATTCGTTGTTTATAATAACGGTTAATTAACCATTAAACTGTTTACACATAAACAATTAACCATTACTTAAGCGGGACAAGCAATTAACCATTAAATTTGATCAAACGGATATATTTAGCGCTACCTTGAAACACTACACGTCTGCAGGCCTCAATTTAACCAAAAAATAATCAAAAGCATTTCTAGTTTACACACTAGATTAACAAAATGGTACAAACCATAAGCGTTTCTAATTCACACATTAGATTTACATCCTGGAATTTAACCAACTCCAAGGACAACAACTTAATGAGCACCAAAAGGAACAGTGAAGGAGCACCGGCCCTAGGCCCATCAACAAGTAATAAAGTTATAAACCTTAAAACTACAAGGTTCCCTAAACGTGGCAATTTAAACATGCAAAAACTAAACTCGGTTACTATTTTTTTCAGCTAACCTTACTAGTATAGCCTAGCAGTGATAAACCGCAATGCGTTCCATTGACATAACTTTATAGCAATAGAGAAATAGCATTTATAAGTTAAATGTAAAAGGGATAAAATGAGTTTAAATTTCTGGCAGTGAGCTATAATTAGCCAGAAATGGTCTACACACAGCCAAAGGTAACATCATTTTTTGAAAAGTTTGGCTTAAATCCATCTCCAAGCGGATGACTATTATTATGTGCCAGATAATAAAAATTCATCTTACCTCTAACTGGAGCAAGAGTCAGAAGTTGCAAGGAGAACTTTTAAGCATTGAGGGTTAAAACCCTCGTCGCCAATTGATGTGTCTTGGACCTAACACATTTCTAAGCTAAGCACTATAGCTAAACTATTCTACTAGAGAATAAGGAGCAGGTGTAGACGGTACAGTTAGGCAGTTTATTATAGCAAGAAACAAAGCTTAATATATTACATGTGGTTATTAGCATACAAGCACCGATTGGCAGAGTATATGCAAGGTACACCAATAAGCAGCAAATCAGATAAGAGGTCAAGAGTCAAGCAACCAGGATGATCCACTTGCTATTTTAGTATGCCAGCTGGATGCACAGAATGTGCACCAGTACCAGAACAGACCAATTGAGATGGGTCGTATCGTCGCCCTACAGAGATTGTACTTTGGCGTCTTCGATCAAATCCATTTCAAAACATAACTCGTCTAGAAAGCTGATCAGACCCTTTATTTGTTTTCAGCCCAACGTTACGAATGTATTTTGGCCTTTTGTAAAATGAAAAGAGGTATAACTGTAAGGCGTGCGAAAGCATATTAAATTTTTGAAAATTCAACCTCTCGTTTAATATCATTTAAAACTGGTAACAATTTGGATTTGACGCAAGCAAATTCTGTAGTTTCGCCAGCATTTAATGTGACTCATGTTCTGTTGTAAACATTACCGATTGCAGGCGTGGTAAGAGTAAGAGTAACCTATGGACGTGTAAGAGATCATTCCCCTTGAACTCGCAAACGTTACAAAAAGTATCTCCACGTAGGAAGAATATTTTTTCCGTATCGTCATTGATGCCTGCCTTAGTTATTGAAAATAAAAAAAAGTGCGTGAGAAACGAAGAATCCTGTAACTACAACCAACAAAAGCCATTGTTGACGTATGGTCTAGCAAATGCGGCTGTTAATAAAACGCTCTTAACAAAACTATTAGGCATCATAAAATAACAATTCGGTTACGGTTATTAAGATTGCTTTACTGAAAGCAAGCTTAAGATTAGCAGATGATCTCATGCAACTCTTAGACTCATCTTGTGCAAAGATACGCCAACAGCAGCGTTAAGCGATAGCTTAGTTCGTTAGGGCGTACTGTGTTCCTTTACACTAGCCATAAGGGAAAAAATCTTTCTAAACACCATTACTGTATAAATTTTAAAACTTGTGTCCTTCCGCACGCTAGTCGAGGTCACCACGGACCGATCAGCGTATATTACACGGAATCGCAGGCGGCAAGTCTAGCCGAAATTGGTGTTATTTACTGCGCACTAGAAATACGTGCGCAAAGTTTTAGCTAAGAGAATTTCGAAAAGCTAAGAAATTACGATGCCTTTTCATTGTTATTACTAACAAAAACAGTCACTTACCTTCGGTATCGTGGCTCAGGAAGACCGCAGCCACGATGCTCTGCACGATTTTTTATACCAGGCAGTACTATTTTTTCGCGTAAGAATATGTACGTACGTATACTAGAAAATCGTACCCCATTGGTTTAAAATTTGGGTCCTCGTGCATTGATACATACGTACAAACCAAGACGAATTATTATTGGTTAGAACATTCTAGTTACACCGTTGTGTAAGAGCCGTACTAATAGCCCGAGGGCACGAATTGCATAACGGTAAGCAACTGTACTACGCCATACGATAGAATGTTCTAGTCTTTATTAGCCTACACTCCTTAAAAGGAACAGCTGATACTCTGGTTGGGCAATGAACTTGTCAGGATTTTCACGGTCTAGGCTGGCAAAGGGGGAGAGGGGAACTCGTATGAAAGTGGATGAACTCGAAAACTCCCGTTATAGGACATCATTTTATTTTATTTTATATGACAATGCTATGGCGAGGTTCTGACTGTGGGATGAGGACGCAAAAGTTCTAGATTGAGGGGCGGTACCTCCCGCTGCTGCCGCCCAATTGAACAGGTGTCTTGCACAAGATCAATGACGTAGTTCATCGAAAGTGGGGCAAGGGGATACTTTAAGGGTGGCTTTGATGCAGTTAGCTTTATGGGGTGGGTACTGCCTTCAACGCCTACAACTAGATTGGACGTTTTCTTCCTCTCCAAAGACGAACTAAAATCTTTCCAATACGCTCGGCCCCGGCGGTTGGGAGGTGCGAGAGAACAGCAATCCTTACCGCCATGCTAATACGACACATTTGGGTCCCAGTGGGTGGGAGAGAAATACTACTACGTGTGTTACGAGATACGGACAGACATAATATGAGAGAATATATAACACGGAGATTATGGAATTTTAATACGTGGATGCAACCACAGACCCTACTAACTACTGTCCAGTTCTCACACTTTCTATTCTAAGTTTGCTCAGATCTATCACTTTTGACGTGTCTTCTTTAGTTAAAGGCACATATCTTCCTAAACAGACGATGCAATGGCAGCACAAGCTTGTCACATGTCATTGCTAAAGACTTTAGAATGACTCTCATATGAAGTTTCTCTTCTTTAGATGCAGAAGGAAGGGAAACGACGCACACTGATGTGTCACTATCAGAATAATGATCCATTTCGGATTATGAGTCAGATGTGTTAATTGCCGTAGGCATATAACCACCATCACAGGTATCATTTTTCAGCATACTTTCTGTATCTGCAAATTCAGTTTTATTTTCAGCCCTTTGTTTTAATTTTTGACTAGTTTTATATCCACAGACCCAACTTTCTTGTGGTTTGTTAACCTCTAAGAAAATCTTTCTCGATCTCTGGTACTTTTTTAGATTTTTCACAGGGACAGTTTGACAAATCACATTTGCATGAGCATATGTCGAAAAGATTTTGGGCTTCCCTTTTGAAATTTTCCATTTTCAGCATGTACTTCTCTTCATGTTTCCATCCTTTGTAGGGCTTCAAAAGTTTCATATATTTGTCGTAATATGCAGCTACAGCTTTCTTGATACCGTTAAAGCAGATTGTAGGAATTTAAGCTTTTTGTCACATAGATACCAACTTCTCAATAACTTCAGTACTTATTTCCGTCACACTAGGCTGTAAACCACCTTCTTTCGAGCACCTCACCCACAAATAATATCACAGCACGTCTTCATATGTAGGCAGCACATTGTCCGAGGTCTCCTTTGGACTCCCAATCAGAGGGCAGCTAGCTTTCTTCCTGGTTGAAATTTTATGGGGAACTGACGAAGATGAAGCCTTTCTTTGTACATAAAAACAGTCACAATCTAAATTCACAAGTCTCAAGCCCAATCATGTACTCAATGAGTCACCGATTACACACGTGTTGTGAACAACCAATATAGTGAAAATGGCACCAAACCTGTTACACATCAACGCCATATATGAGCGTGATGGCACACTAATGTTACAGTGCTCTCACTTGCAGTTTTGCCCAATAAAAACTACAAATCATGCATTTTAAATAGTCATGGGGCCCATGAAGGCAGAGTCCGATATTTTTCTTATTTTACGGGTGTTATCTGGTAGTAGACAGGTAACTTTTTGCCAAGTTACGAATTTGAAAAATTAAAATTTTCGACTTTTGACGGCCTGTAGGATTTTAGTAAAAAATTAAATGTCATTGGGGAGCATGAAAGAATTTTTTTTGAAATTTTGCAGGTGTTATTTTTATGTTGAATTGCAACTTTTCCCTAAGTTTTAAAATAAAAATCAAAAAATAAATTAGATAGATAGATAGATAGATAGATATAGAGAGATAGATAGATAGATTGATTGATTGGTAGATATAGAGAGTGTGATGTCCTTGGCAGGGACACACCTAAGCCCAGCGTGGGCACAAATGGTAATGAAACAACACGGATTACCAGAGTGTAAGCTACAGCTGATAAGGCAACTGGCTTCCTGTTTACTTATCCTTAAATATTGTTACAACAGGAAGTCATGCGATACAATAAATGTTATATACATTGAATGGATCAGCCTATTAGGTAATTAAAGGGTTATCTAGGTAAGGTTAACATATGAAATTGAAGGCGTCCATTGTGGAGCTCACAAGTGACGACTCCACAATACAGAGAGTGAAAAAAAAATCTATGCCTAGCTGGAAATAAAATCATGATTACGAAGGCAAGATTTATTTTTTTAGTTCACTACCTATTTTTAAAGAAAGATACGTAAGTTTTCGCTTTCGAGGAAAAACTAAACACTACTTATCAAAGCTGTTTACAAAATCAAAAAACACAAGATGAAAAAAAAACTGTCTGAAACATTAACAGTTTGAAATTTACTATGGAGCAATTTTTCTCTTGCAATTACAATCAAAATTAATTAATTTGTTGTTTCTTGTAGCCTTTTTTGGTTAATTTCTTGTATTAGCAACCATTTCTGTAGCTACAACGCTACATCGTTGCTTGCAAAAAGACATCTGGCATCTAAGAAATCGGTGCCAAAGTTGCTTTTGGTTAGGATTCACCGGAGTGGAAATTGTGGCTCCAAACAATTTTTTGTTCCAATGAGTGAAGAATTTCACATGAAAAGACAAAAAAGATACAAAAAGGATAAAAACGTGAAATCAATTTTTCACACAAACAACTATATACACTTCATTTTTACCTAATTTTAAAGGTGGACATTTTAAAAATAAACAGAGCCGATTCTCTGCACGAATAACTAGGGACGAAACGTTTTAGCGTTACTCGCTACAGTTTAAAAAGAATTATTGTTTAATTCACGGGCAACAGATTACAACAAAAAAAACCGGAAAAGTTGTAGCCAACTGGTAATTTTGCAAAAAAAAACTACAAATTGAGTTTGTCAGGAGCTCTACGCAGTCTCTTTGAACGATGTTGAACATTTTGAAGTTGTGCACCAATATCAACCTGTGTTGGTGATAGCCCAACTTTACGTTAATTAGGATTTGGTTTCGCTTTTTTGTAAGCATGACTTGGCTTCGGTGGTGATTGCTTAGCGGATGGTGACGTAACAACCGATGAAGGTTGTGACCTTTCAGGCTTCGAATTTCCTTCAAGAGGGGTACTGGTACTAGCCAAAGGTGATTGGTTAATTACGTTAGCAGACTCGTCCACTTCATGTGTGTGTGGTGATTTCGCTGGAGATTTCCTGCCACCTGTGGTGACTTGCGTAGCAAATTCTCAGGTGATTTTTCAAGCTGCTGGATTGGTGGATTTTCGCCCTCGGCGACAGAAATCGACTTTCTGGATTGGCCGAGAGATCGACGCTCAGGAACTACATCAGCGGAACTTGGCTTTTCACGTTTCTTACCGCCAAAAGACATGCGTTTGAAGATAGCATGATGTTGCTCAATATTATTCACGGTGGAATTACTGCATTTTGCCGTCAGAATAAGTGCGTTTGGTGGCTGCTATGGATATTCCTTTTCAGTGGTGTGTAACCTTAGTTGTTTGCAATGTTTGTGAATCGTATTATCGTTAGTATCAACGATAGTATAGGATTGGTTACTACCTATTTGGTTAACGACACCGACTGACCATAGCCTATCATTTGCAGTACTGAAGTCACAATACTAAACCTTACCGCCTATTTGATACGTTTTCAACTTACGATGGTGGGTGCTCTGTACTTGTCTTAATTGTTTACTACAAATGGCTGCAATAGGGTCAGGGAACAATAAATCCAGCCGGGACTTTAATTCTCGGTTAAAGTACATTTTTCCAGTTGTTGCTTGCGTGGTAGCGGAAATAGTGATACGTGCTGATAGCAAATAGGAATTTATATTTTCTTGAATAGTAGACCCCTGTCGCCGCGCAGCCTTGTAGACTCTCTTGAAATTGTGGACATAGATTTCTCCCAATCCGTTGGTCCAGGGTGCAAAACTTGGGCCCGTCATGTGCCTAATCCCATTGGATTTTAACCAATTTTGGAATTCGGCGGACATAAATTGGGCAGCATTGTCCGTAACTAAGCTGTCCATTAAACCATATAAAGCTATATGATTGTTTAAAACGTCAATGACACGTGCTAAGGTCGTAGTCTTCATTTTATGCACAAAAGGAATTTTTGAATGTGCGTAAACAAGTATAAAAAGATGTAATTGTCCTTCGGTCCGAGAAAATCCGCGTGCATATGATTATTTGGCTTAAGTGGATATTCCCACATGTGTTTTGGGCCAGATGTTTGAGTATCTTTATACTCTTGACAATTTTGGCATGATTTGACTTTATTTTCAATGTCAGAGTCAATCTTAGGCCACCAGACTTTTTGTCTAGCTATGCCTAAGTGAGCACTGTGTAGATCTTTCAAGATTTGTCTCTGCAAGGCCGTCAGCACCAGGACTCTATACCCCCAATATAGGTGTTTTGTTTTCGACCGAAATTTCAGCACGACGTGTGAAGTACGGTAGCAGATCGGGAATTTCACATTTGTCAGGACAGCCATGATTCACGTAACGATATATTTTTGAAAGAATTTTGTCACGTTTACTTTCAAGAACGAGTGTCTCGTTTAAAACTGGAAGACTAGAAACAGTTTCCAAAGCAAGAATATTATACTGCTCTTCTGCTTTTCCGAATTCCTCGGTATTTGGGAGGGGAATTCGCGATAATGCGTCTGCCGTCAAATTAAGTTACCGGGAATGTGTTCGAATTCATAATCGTAAGCATTAAGCATCAGTGCCCAACGCTGAACCCTGGCGGCTGCTATTTGCGGTATTCCTTTTTTAGGGCCAAAAATCCAAACTAAAGCCTTCTGATCAGACTGTAGTATGAATCGCTGACCATAAACGTATTCATGAAACCGCTTCACTCCCCAAGCCACACTGAGAGCTTCCCGATCAAAATGTGAGTAGCCCTTTTCTGCTCGAGTTAGCTTACGTGAAACGAAAGATATCGGCTGGGATTCCCTGTTTTTCATGACATGCATGAGGCACGCGCCGCCCCCGTAGGGTGAGCCGTCACAAACGAGTTTGAGCTTTAATTTTGGATCGTAATGAACCAGAACTTTAGATTTAAGAAATAATTCTTTTACTTTACTCACGGCTCGGTCACATTCTGCCACCCAAACCCACTTCACACTTGGGCTTAATAAACGTGTTAATGGTGAAAAAATATGAGCAAGATTTGGTATAGATATTTGAGTAATGATTTACACCCAAAAAGCTCTGTAGCTTTTGAATACATGTTGGGTTAGGAGCGTTTGTGACTGATTCAATAACCTCAGGGAGTGTATGCAGGCCTTCTGCATACACTAATTTATGCATACACATAATTCAGGCAGCGACAGTTTGCACTTCTCGATCTTAAGTTTGGCTCCTGCATCTTGTAAAGCATTTAACAGTTTGATTAACGATTCGTCATGCTCACCCCCTTCCCGCTCACCAGGATGTCATCGTAAAACGGGAGACATTTGGGGAATTTACTGGTGACTTGAGTTATTAGCCTCTGGAAAATTCCAGGGCTGGACGCTAGGCCCAGGGGACGCGAAGCCATCTAAACAAACCCAGGGGTGTATTTATTGTTAAAGCTTCTTGTGACCCTTTATCGAGTTTAATTTGCAGAAATGCATCTTTAAGATCGATAAGGGAAAAAGTGTCACTGCCTGATAATTCACTAAATAATTCTGCGGCTGTGGGAGCCGGATAGTGGCCGACTTCTAGTTGAGGGTTCACGGTGGTCTTATAATCACCTATCACCCGGATTTGGACATCCGGTTTGTAAACTATGACGATCGGCGTAGACCACTGAGAGATTTCCACAGGCTCTAGAATTCCAAGGCAACCAATCTACGAATTTCTTGGTTAACCTTTTCTTTGAGTGCCTACGGAACTGGTCTTACTCATCAGTACACAGGCTTGGCATCAGGTTTTTAATAAATTTTGGCTTTAAAATTCTTAAACTTACCCATGCCGTCAGAAAATAGCTCCGGGAAACCCTTCACTATTTCGGAAGTGTCAACTGGTGTAGTGCTAGTTTTAATTTTCTTTACACTTTTCTTAGTTTTCACTTGCGTTTGTAGGTCGTAAAATGGATGGAAATTAACTCGTAAAATAGAAAGCCAATCCTTTCCCATTAATGCAGGTTTATATAATTTTGAAACTAAAGCATCCAAATGTTCGATTTAACCTTGAACTTCAACCTTCAGACTAACAGTGTAAATCGTGTTCTGAATTCCGTCAGTGTATGAGTGTCTCGAGTAAGGACTGAGTTTTAAAGGACAGTCCGCAAAATATTTTTGATGCCACTCAATAGGGATAACGAATGCGTCTGCCCCGGAATCAAGTTCCATTTCTAGCTTCACACCATTTAGGCAGACTGGCATTTTCCTTTTATGGATTTGCATAGAATTAACTACTACTACTATTTTGTTGGTTTGAAGGGGAATTGAAATCTGGTCCGCAACCTGACTCAGCCCAAGAGTATTATTTTCAGAACAAGATAGTCGTTGTCTGAATCGCTATCAGACCCAAAACCAGACTCTGAATTTTCGGCGACAACATCCTGGTCATCTTCACTTTTGCTATAGCTATTGCATTCTAGTTTGTTAACGCGTTTTTTGTAGCTATACTTTTGTTTAGACTTGGGCCTAGCCTTAAAATTTGTGCTAGAACTTGCTTTAGAGTGGTCGAGTGTTTTTGAAGTTCTATTCGAATGGCTAGCTTTTCTGCACACGGCTTTTAAATGGCCGACAGTGTGGCATCTGCCACAAGTATATTCGCGATATTTACAATGAGTTTTCACGTGGCCGGATTTGCCGCAGCAATAGCAAATAAAATCCTTCGTGGATTTATGCCTACTTGTTGGTTTGCCAGATTTTTTAGCTACGTAATTAACAGCTCTAGAATGGCCTCTCAAAACACTTTGGTCTGTTTCAGCAGATTCTAACGATAAAGCTAATGATGTTGTAGCCTTTAAATCCAGAGTCTGCTTCAACAACTTTCGTTGAATGACTTCAGATTGGATCCCCCCAATTAGGCGATCCCTAATCAGTTCACTGTTAATATCTTTAATTTTAGCGAAGTCACAATACTTCGTCATTAGCTTTAGTGAAGCTAAATATTCCCTGATACTCTCATCTAATTTTTGCGATCTTCTAAAGAATTTAACGTGCTCAGACGCCACGGAGGGCACTGGCTCGATGTCGTGTAATACTTTTTTAACGAGTTCGTCAAAAGTTAATGAGTCGAGCAAATCAGGTGAAATTATATTCAATATCCTGTCAAACATTTTCTGGCCTACAGATGCCATTAAAAAATTTACTTGCTTGGTTGCTGGTATTTCTTTAGCTTTAAAATAGTAACTAATTCGGTTGGAGTATTTCTCCCATGTATCAGACTCGCAATCGAATTCCGAAAATAAACCAGCGGTTTTAGACGAACCCATGATGACGTCGTCTTCACTATCACTAGATTTAAAATTTAAAATTAAAATAGAGCTAGTTTCATTAACGCTTGCGTTCACTACTGAATTATTTTTAGCTTCACGATCACTGCTACTTTTAGCAGTTTCAGGTGGTTTGCTACCGACACCCGTATATGGCATAAGCCTTACAAAATTAAATTTAATTAAATATAATTACAATCCTGTTTAACTTGCAAGGTTTTAAACTGGAGCACTCAAGACTACCGGTCACTTATTTAAACACAGAAATAAATCAAGCTTGACTGTAGCCTACCTAGTTTTGTAAATTAATTGCCTACAAGTTAAGTTTAAAGGGACTAGGCTTTGAAAAAAAATGTTTCTACGTTCACCATATTGCAACGTTTTACGAAAACAACACTTCTGGCCCAAGCTTCAGCACAGACCAGATTTCACTAAGTTTAAGCATAAACCTATGGTGTTCAATTTTACACCGGCACACACTAGCCCGAATATAGGCAATGGCACAATCGAATTTAATAGGGTTAATTTAGCAGCGCATTTTTTGGGCCTTCAGGTTTATAGTACTGCCTGTGCGGACACGTTAGTGCATCGCTCTAGAACACTGCCAAGGTAAAATTAACCATAATAAATCCAATTCCACAGTTCAATACCACGACAAAATAACACTGTCTGAAAAAGTTAAAACTCTGATATGAATCCAGAGCACTAATTTTCATTACCAAAATGAAAAAAATTTGCCACTTACCACAAATATGGAGCAAAGATGTGGTTGAAGACCTATCAGGTTAAGCTTAAATTTAAACGGTTGCCTATGGTACCGGACTCGTCGCCAACTGTGATGTCCTTGGCAGGGACACACCTAAGCCCAGCGTGGGCACCAATGGTAATGAAACAACACGTACTACCAGAGTGTAGGCTACAGCTGATAAGACAACTGGCTTCCTGTTTACTCTTTCTTAAATATTGTTACAACAGGAAGTCTTGTGATACAATAAATGCTACATACATTAAATGGGTCAGCCTATTAGGTAATTAAAGGGTTATCTAGGTAAGGTTAACATATTGACATGAAATTGAAGGCGGCCATTGTGGAGCTCACAAGTGACGACTCCACAGAGAGAGTAGATAGAGAGAGTTATAGATAGATAGATAGATAGATAGATAGATAGATAGATAGATAGATAGATAGATAGATAGATAGATAGATAGAAGTTGGGTAACAATCAACCAAACAAATGATTCAGGAAGCAATCAACTTTTAACGACAGGCCTTTATAGTTAAGACATGGCCAAGGCTCTCTTCCCGTTGGTTGGCTTTTGTAAAACACACCTTTAACAATTCGACATGACCTGGGCTTGATGACTAACACACCCATGGGTGTCTCGCTATTGTTTCGCTCATGTGTCTTGTCTCTTGGCTCATGGCTCGGGCTTCTTCCCATTTTGTCACCATGACGGTTCCTCAACCCCATGTCCAATTCCGGATTTTTTTTTGGATAAACTTTGTTGAAAAAGTACCAGTTGGGAAAAGATCCTGTCGGGAAAAAGCACCAGTCGGGAAAAAGTCCTCTTAGGAAAACATTCTCGGGAAAACGTACCGCCTGAAAAATGAATGTCGGGAAAATGTATGGATTCCTAAATTTACGTATTCAGCAGAAATTTGAAAGCTTAATGATTGTACAATTCAGTTCTTTTGCCTGGGTGTATTTTATTTATTACAAATCACGACTTAGAGTACATCGCTTGATAATGATGGTTGGGCAGGAATTATGTGTAGTAACTTTATTTTCAGCGCTTATTCTAGTCGTCATGGCCAAAGGAAATAGAGTCCTCCTCATGGAGAGACTCTATTCGGCCCAAATAGAATTTGACCCAAAATCAAGGTGGATCTGGCAACCCCACCCTGCTGAAAATGAACTGCAGAAAAACTGCAGAAAAAAAGTGCAGTAAAAGTGCAGTAAATTGCCCACCTCAAAAAAAACTGCACTTCAAACTGCAGTTAAACTGTAGTTAAACTGCAGTTTTTTACAATAATTGCTTTTGGTAGTAAAATTTAAAAAAAATCATAATATAATAAATTCCAGCTATCAATCAAACCTTAATCTTAGAGTAGGCTGTTTGTGCACAGTAATGAATGTTTCGGTTCTACAAGCTTTATTCTTAACACACAAGCATACCTATCCTAATACACTTTTACTTTACTTACAATTATGCTAGTTGTCATCCAGCCTTATATACCTAGCCAATCACTAAGCGTTAATGTGTATGGTTCCAAGTTTCATATTTTATGGATATCTGCTAAAGTTATGGAACTGTTGGCTTGACTTTAAACAATCAATTGTCATTAATTGTTCTACACCATACCAACCCTTTCTTGTTCCATAAAACTTTGTTCATAATTTAAAAAGTGATACAACGTCACTTACAATATTGGTAAACTGCAGTTATTTTGCAGTTTCTGAGTTAGCCTGCTGAAAACTGCAGTTATTTTGCAGTTTTGGAGTTATCTTGTTGAACTTCACAACCTGCAGTGTAACTGCCTTTATTTTACAGTTTTTTTTTAATTGCTGTTAATGTGCACTTTTACCCATTTATTCATTATCGGTGAAATTAAATTTTTCCATAATTTTGCCAAAAATTGACGTTCAAATACACCATTTTACCCTTTTTTCGACAGCATTGGAATAGATCTAATTTTAAGTCAGTAGGTTTGCCGCAAGTCATTTAGTAAAACCAAAATTAAGTTCCAAATGGCAGTAGCTAAACATTTTTTCTGTAGGAGCAACTAATAATTTGTGTGCTTCCCCCCCCCCCCCCACCAAAACAAAATAAAAAACTCCTACTTTCACAAATCCCAAGTGATACACTTTACGCCATTTCCCTCCTTCCGCCCAATAAAAACCTATACCGGCCAAACTGTCTAAAGAAAGACGCAGTCTCTCCCCTACAACAACTTGCTGGATAGAAAGGAATGTAACAAAGTCAATTCCAAAATAGACAAAACAGAGCATGAAAATTGATCAAAAATTATCATCAAATTAATAAAACTGAAAATTTTTCTTAACAATGTCCTGTAATTCCTAAATCAAGTTGAACTACAGTTTGCTTAGCTTCCAAATTTTAGAAGAAAAAAGAAAATAAATATTCGTTATCGGATCCCAGTACTCGATTAGTATATCAGTATCAGATTGGATTGACAGAAAGGGGTGTAACACTGAAAAACAGGCATTTGGAACAAAATAACTGAAAACTACGGTCACTTTAATTTAGAGAGTAATTTAAAGTTGGTGATGCGGTAGTCATCATAATACCATAACATCAACAAGGTCAAAACTGTGTAGGTGGTGGTCCCATGTCCACCATGAGCATGCATGAACATTTTTAAAGTAGGGACGACTTCCTGGATTTTTCTTAAAGGCGCCACACAGTATATATTAGTCAATATTGTTACAAATAATTATTGCCGAATAATTTGTTCAGAGAATTCGGTAACTAACAATTAAAATTAACGTAAATGTTTTCCATTCTCTATTTAATTGATCACTAGTAATTGAGCTCGTGTGGCTTTCTGTCCTGTTTATTAATGACAATTTTGTCATAGCCAAATACCGATCGCACTACGTGACTAGTAGGGCAAAAAAAAAGCAGTGCAATCAAAATTTTAAAAAAATGGGCGTAGTAAAGAAAATAACCTGTGAATAGGCTTAAATTGTGCGTGGGGGGGGGGGTAGCGGCGTTGGCACACCGTGTTTCACTGCTGGTTTTCGAACCCCAATTTCTGCAGTTTTTGTGTTACCTTAGTTGTACCTAATCTTCCCAGCAGTTTAACTGCAGTTATTTTGCAGTTTCCAAGATAACTTGTTGAATTTCACATAAACTGCAGTTTAACTACAGTTTTTTTTTAAAGTTTTTTTTGCGGTTACTATTGAATCGTTTCATTCCATTTTTGCAGTTTTTCTGCAGTTCATTTTCAGCAGGACAATCCGAAATGGGCTGGAGAAAAGGGCTAAGAAACATCTATTATCGTTAAACGAGATGATTCGAAGCCAATTCAAGCCTGCAACTGGACCTTGCAACTTCTACTACAAAATAAAGTACTCTTTATGACCTCTCTAACTTTCAAGATGTAACAAGATGTATACAATTGAAGATTCTTGCAATATTTGTGTAGATTTGGACTGGCATAAAGGTACCAAACCCAGTGAAATCCTTGATTTATTCTACAAGAGATCATATTTATCACAACATAGACTAGCACTTTGATTTGTTTTCTTTTATATATGTTTGCTCTACAACACTTTTGCACATAGTAATGTTTTGTCAAGAACGCCATTAAGCTTGCTTGATTAACGCTAACGTGTACGATTCGCGGACATTTATCCCCGAAATCACCCTTTCCTCACCCCCAGAAACAACGGATGACATATTTCTACCTAAGGTCTGACATTTTCTACCGGAAGAGTTTCCCTCCCCCGCCCAGGCATTCTCTCCCTAGAAAAATTAAAATTATTTTAAAAAGTTTTAATTTTGATTTAAAAATTACATTGCACCTCAAGGTTATTTTTTTTAATGAATCTCCTAAGCCGGCTTATGATTACTAGTAACTTGAACTTTATTAACGTACATCAATGCGCCTAAATGTCATTATAATTATGACACCAGTAGAGTAAAAATCAGAGATGAACAGGGGGTTACGAGCTATGAACGATTGTAAATCGAGATCACACCATGATGAACACACAGGCAAAAGAAAGTAAAGTGAGCGAATATGTTCCTCTGGTAGTGTGCAATTAGAACTGTAGGGCCACTTTTTGCATGTGAAATTACTAATGTCAGAAAGACTTCTCAAATCAGAACTAACGGTAACTGACTCGGTAAGTGCCCTTGAGCTACGATTCATTCAGGATAGTTACCCAGCCAAATTGTGTAGCTGTAAAGAAAAAGTTTTTGTGAGGGAATGCCCGTTGATGGATGATCTTTTGGATTCAGGTTACCGACGTATTGTAGAGTCCCCAAAAATTTTCAAAAACTTGTAGTTTCCCCAAAAATGACACGACGTCATTTTCTAAAATGGCGGCCAATACGCCTTAACAGTTAACACGTCATATCGCATGCTATTTTCCACCGAAGTTAGAGAATTTGGTGTCAAATTGCAGGTTTGTTGCATCGAGGAATTCACTGGGATCATTTTGCAAACTGTTTGCAGCATCCAAAAGAGCATAGTCGTTCTGGTCCTGTTAAATATGACGTTTCATCATGTTTCCCTAGTATATGTAACTTACGTGTGTTGTATCATATTTATATACAGGGCGTTTCTAAACCCCACACACAAAGTGAAAGGGTGAATTCCATGATACAACGGAAGGATAAAAGGTTCTATAACAATGTGTCCAGAAATACTCCCCAGGGCATTGCGGTCCTTCGAAGGTGGTCCTCAAAACCCGGTCCCACAAAGATAATTCGGTATCTGTTTGGACTACTCTGAAAAGCTTTAGTGGTACACATAACACTAATAAGGGCTATGAAGCCACCACATTGTTAAGATGATACCCAACGCCGGGGGGAAGGAGGGAGAGGGTGGTGGATGATGGTTGATGGCGGATGATGAGGGATTATGATGATGATTACGACGATTTATGATGATGACGATGATGGTTGATGATGATGGATGATATTGATAGATAATGATGATGGATGAAGATGATGATGATGGGTGATGATGACGATGGACAATTCTGGATGATGATGATGGATGATGATTATGATGGATGATGGGGATGATGATGATGATTATGATGGAAGATGAAGATGATGATGATGATGATGGATAGTGAATGATGATGATGATGATGGATGGTGATTATGGTGGTGATGGATGATGATCATGATGGATAATGATGATGGATGATGATGATGGTGGATGATGATGATGATCGTCATCATGCATCATCATCATCCATCATGATCATCATCATCCACCATCATCATCATCTATCATCATTATCCACCATCATCATCATTATCTATCATCATCATCCATCACCACCATCATCACCATCCATCATCATGCATCATCGTCATCATCATTATCCCCATCATCCACAACCATCTTGGATCATCATCATCATCAACAACCCTCCCCCTCCCTGGGGGTGAATATCATCTTAACAATCTGGTGGCTTCATAGCCCTTATTACTGTTATGTGCACACGTAAGCTTTTAAGAGTAGTCCGAACGGATTTCGAATTATTGTTGTAGGACCAGGTTTTGGGAGCCACCTTCGAAGGGCTTCAGTGCCCTAACGGAGCATTTCTGGATGCATTTTTATAGGCCCTTTTATCCTTCCTTTGTATCGTAGAACCCACCCTTTAAATTTGTGTGTGGGGTTTAGAAAAACCCTGTATATAAATATGACAGAACACACGTAAGTTACGTAGTGAAACATGATGAAACGTCATATTTAACAAGACCAGAACGCATTATGCTCTTTTGGATGCTGCAAACAGTTTGCAAAATGATCCCAGTGACTTCCTCGATGCAACAAACCTTCAATTTGACACCAAATTCTCTAACTTCGGTGGAAAATAGCATGCGATATGATCAGGGCCGTAGGAAGTAGATTAAAAGTGGTACGGTGCACCCAAATCAGCTAGGGGGGGGGGTTCAGGGTGCACTGTGAAATTCCCCAGCATGGTCCCGGGCAGAACCCCAGAAGTTGAAGCAATTTCTGGTACTGTAGTGAATTATCTGGCTCTGGAAGCCATCTTATGAACAAATGGTTAAGATTTTTTTTTTTTTTAGTTAAAATGTGGATTACTTACAGCTTGGTCATATCTAGTTATTTATGGTGAGGGGGGGGAAATAGTGCAGATAACCTTTGAGGACTTTTTTGTTTGTTTGCTGTTTGTAGTTCGCCCCACCAACTGGGGTGCATTTTTTCGACCGACAGTGACATTTTAGTTGGTGCCCCCCCCCCTCTCCAATTTCGGCCATGAAGCTACTGTGTGTTATTAAGCGTAAGAGTTAGACGGAAGAGGAGCAATTTTTTGTGTTTATATAAGCTATTAATGTATCCAAATTACGTGAGGTCGATGGGAAGTTCAGTGTTTTGAGTCCCAGTCGGGATAGCTTATTTTTTACTCAGATTAGTGTTATCTTGTAGGTAACAAAACCAGTCTTTAATGCTGCCTGTTTACTTCGTTTACCCTTTACCTTGTGATTTGTTTTTTTATTTACGTCAGGTCATTTTAGAACCTTACCCCTATGTACGTAGCATGTAATAAGTAATTCATTCCCCGCATTCTCCCCCCCCCCCCCCGCCCCCACAATGAATGTAGGTGATGTTTCCTACTCTGTTAGACAAAACTTACTTTTGAGAACGTTACAATCGGTCGGTTGTTTTGTTGGGCTTTCTCCAAAGTTTGGTGTTGATCACTGCTGATTATGCTTAGCGTTTCTTTTACTTTTCCCCAAAACCCCCTTTTCTTGGTCAAGCTCATTGTCATTTATAGGGTGGGAGGAAATAAAAGTTACGCTCATTTTATGCATACCGTACTACGTGATAGTGTAATTATCTTCTATATATATAATACCCTTAGGTTGGCAAGCAAATTCATCATATGCACTACAGTGAAAGAGGGCGAGCGACCGACAATGTCAAACAAACGGATGTGGCCTGTAACAATCAGTAACAATCGAAATATTGCTTTAATAATGTTAGCTCTTTTAGCCGACTTGAAGAGTTTCAAAGTTGGTTTAGTAACAATCACTGCATGCACGACTGTTGTTAGGTTTATTGCGCTTGGTATCAGAACTGAGAAATTGGTAATTGAGCGTCCCCCATTGAAAAAATACATTTACTTCCATAACAAACCAAATCAGCAGGGGTTCAAAAGGAGGGGAAGCGGGGATGGGGATATTCAGACCAAACAATAGGGGAACCCGGTGCTGGGGGGGGGGGGAGGCAGGCGGTGCGGGATAAGAAAGGGGTTACCCGGTGGGGGGGGGGAATCTGACCATAGAATGACAGAATATAAGTGGGCAGGCTGCAGGGGAGTCCGGAGGAGGAGGCAGGGGGCTGTCGGAGCTCTTTTTATTCCATACTGCCCACTACAGTATTTTGCTCAGGTATGTGCAGGGAACTGGCTAGACCTCCGTATGTTATGCCGGGGGTACAGCTATTAAGGTTTATTACGCTAGCTGGACATGCTACTCATCAAAGCTCTGCAGGAAAGCCACCCGCGTGTTACAGGGATGCTTCAAAAGTTTGACGACAGCAGACGCATTGTGTGTGTTTAGATATATGGTATTTTAAAACTTCTGTGCTGAAAAGTGGTACGGCAAAGTGGTACGGCCAATGCCGCACCAACCGTACCGTTTCCTACAGCCATGGATATGACGTGTTAAAAGCGTATTGTCCGCCATCTTAGAAAATGGCATCATGCGTGGCCCTTGCAACAAAGAATGTTTGTGGAAACTTTTTTGGGGTCTCTACAATATGTGGGTAACCTAAAACCAAAAGATCATCCTCAACGGGCATTACCTCAGAAAACCATTTTTATTTTATTGTGACTGGGCAAAATTAGGTAGCATGCGCTTGCTTTAAGTGCATTCGATGCACACCACCAACAGGAGATATCTCGCCTAACCTACATCATCATCATCACAGTAAAAAATTTAAACTAGACTGTAACTCGTTTCCTGCCAGTTGATTAAATTGCTTTACGTTTTTGCATTGTAGAAAGTGTCTGGAGCAAAAATTCCGGGGAAATAATGTTCGAGTTAAGGGGGAATTTGTCCATTATCTTTCGAGGTGGTGGGAGAGGGTGTCCGAATACCGCACAATCCGACCATAATTTCTAACTGATCGGGTTAGTCTAAAATCCAGTATGCTGCATTTTGTAGTCCTTGTTCCGATGGTCATTTTGAGAACTTATTTGCTAAGTTTGGCTGGGTAGTTAATTTGTAATCAACGAGTTTCGATATCGCCAAGTTCGCCAATACATTGCTTCTATTGATCTCAAGATGGTGATGAATTATATTTTGCCTCGTTATTACATCAGCTCAGGAATGTAACAACGTGGTGACCCACCCCAAACTGTCGTGGTCGACAGGTATTTAGTCGGATGGGCATGTGCAATATACACTTCCGAATTGTTCTCCAACTACAAAACCCATGATTTGATTGTTTTAATAGGAAAGATATGACCAACGCAGCTTTCAAGAACTTGTAAATATAATTTATTGTCAAAGCCTACAGTAAATTTGTATAGTTATAATTGTGTGCTTCCGTGATTCAAAACCAAGTCACTTATGGTTGTCAGTATTCTTTAGGTTGACTTCTGTCGTGGTGGCAGTATTTAGTTAAATCCCTTTTTAAGCCCTAGCCTATTACATCGTGGTAAGAGAATTGATTCGCTCTTAGAATACGGGAGGTAACGATTCGAGGTAGATACTACTGACAGTAAGGTCCTATTAGTACTGATGTCGGCCACCATAAAACAACAAGTACGGCGCCATTACACTCATCTCCACAGAACTAAAGCTGGATTGTAAAGGCAAACCTTTTGCCAGCACAAAGACAAAACAGCAATGTATATTTGGCACACATTAAACATCTGGGAATGATCATGGATGACATTGTAGATATGACCACCGAATTCACTGCCGATAGATCAAGTAGTAAACCTGACCAAATTCCCTAGTCTGACGTATGAATTTGGTCAAGCCACACGTGGTGCAGATTTTTATGTTTCATTATCGCAAATGTCGAGGCACTCTAAAAGTGCAGCATTGAAACAGTTGGGATAAACATATACGAACATCAGCATAGAGAGGAAGATTTTAAATCATGGCTGGTAAGAATGCAGCTGCGCTAGTTAATGCTAGCCGAGTATTACCGAAACACAATTTTGCAGCCTATAGCTTTATTACATAGGCTAATGAAATTTACGTGCGTCAATCCTAGTAGATGGAGAGTTAAACGATCCTTTTCCTTGCTAGTTTACAGTGCCAGAAAGAGTTATAGTAGTTTGGTGAGATATACTTACATTTGTCAACTCCAAACTAGATATTGTAACACGGGATACATTGTCAGGGTTAGAGAAGGAAAATTTCTTCTTCTGCACAAACAAAAACAAAATTATTGCCTTAGTTTAGAACAATAGTGCAGAATAAAAGGAAAAATTGCGAGATTGATAGCTAATACAACTAAGTACATGATCTCAATATTATATGCATAGAATATCGTACTTAGGCTAATGAATTGTGTCTCTTTTTAATTGTTTAAAAACAAATAGTTAGATTCTAAGCTTACTTAACTCAGGGGCAGGTGAAAATAACTGGGGCCAAGTCTGCTACCAGCTCGATAGAAAGACAGAACCAAAATGATACAGTGGGATGGGGCCACTTGGAGAGTTAAAAAAAATTAGCAATGTTTGGAAGTGGCATTTGCCATAGAGGCGGCGCAGCTCACGTGCTCCCATTCTTTGATTTGCCCTTGACCTCCGACATAAAAGAATCGCCTACTGTGGTTGCTTAAATAGACGCCATAGTTGGTAATCGTTC
>JAHWFP010112876.1:0-11980 GCA_023313725.1 Lithobius niger
GAAGATTACAAGATAAACTATTCTGAGAAAGAAAGGGAAGACAACTGTCCCGACTGGGACTCGAACCCTGGACTTTCGGCATACATAGGTCGGACACTGTACCACTACGCTACCAGCGGAGAAAACCCTGGCTGCTGGTTCCAGCCGAGCTTAGAGCTGTTCAACTTTTTTCAGTAGTGAACTAAAAATCAGACACACATGCACATGGCGTGAAAGTAACTTGTTTTTTGGTCTCCACACTAAATATGTGCTTTCTTTTCACCTACCATAGGTAATGAAAACTGCAGGTGTAGGCCTACCAATAATGAGCTGCTAATTATGCTGGTTGTGATGTAATAATTTATTAAAAGTAAGGTAAGGCAGGTTATGTAAGGATGGAATGAAGGAGTCGAAGAAAGCCTGATTCCATCCCCAAGGTTATGGGCCATTTGGCCGGGTTAGATGCATGAAACTATCAAAGTTAATCAATTTCATTAGCGTCAAGAGTCACGGAAGCAGTCAGTAAGCCAGCCAATAAATACAATTATTACATTGTAACCTTTTAGGAAATGGCATTTAGGTGAAGAAGAGTTTTGAGTGTTCAGATATTCTGATATAGATTTGTCCATTTTTCTACGACTTCTGTCGTCTGCCTTGCAACATGCATTCTTTTTTAATAAATTCCTACCCATCAGAACAGTTTTGGTTTGCTATCGTTCTTCAATGCTCTATAGTTCGGGTATGCTAATTCTTTCAATGATAATTTATAACAACCGGTAAACAAATCGTCCAGTGAGGGTTAAAAGCTATTCTACATGTAGTATAGGAGCGCTTAATTTTGTTGTCTTCTTTGCCTGTAAGGTCAGCAATTGAATGTAATTCGTTAAATCTTCAAAGTATTAGAGTCATATCGAAAACTATCGAGGCACGACTGGCGAGACGAGTTACTTATAAAGTCTTGTTAGTGTTTGTTTTAAATTTAAGCCGAAAAGATGCGAAGAAAAATGAATAAAAGGTAGCGACATTTCGGATTGTACTGCAATCCGCTGTCAAGCAAGGCCAAGGAAACTTAAAAAACACTTAAAAAACATTAAAAAAAAAACCACTTAAAATAAAAATTAACTGCAACATACTGTAAGAAGAGGAAATTAAAGGAAACCAACTCAAAACATGAGTAAGCAGGGAATTAAAGGTACATTCCTCCCAGTTGGTTCTCCTGTATGTCGTCGCGCCATTAAGCCTCCATCCCCCCCCCCCCCTGTATGGCTCAGTTTGGTAACATTAAGTCGGACATATATAAATGTTGTAAGAACGTTCATTTTACCTACTTTTCTCCTCGAGAGAAACGGCATTGCTATTATCACTCTAACCTATGTAAATGTCGCAAAAGCTATTTCGAGCAGGATGCTCGAAATTAATGAAAAGTCATGTCCTTTAACACAAGTACGACATGTTAAAAGAACAGCACGTTACAGTTCATTTATACTGAGTAGTGTTTTATGTTCGTGACTAAAAGGTGCCTGTTCACCATTGCGATAGCGTTGCCCGTATTCTAAACGCAGCATCCACGTTCCAGATTCTCCGTCATCCAATTGGCTGATGTGGGTCACGTGATATCGTTTTAGTTATGAAAATCGCGGCGCTGCTGTGAATAGGTTTGTTCCATTTTTAATTTAACGCTATTTTCTTTATAGTATTGCTAGAAGATTCTGCGGTGCTGCATCTAGGAGTTGAAACGGTGAAAAGGCGCCTTTAAGTCTTGTTGGTTTTCCTTGGCAAGGGATTGCGGTACAGCCGTAACGTCGCTACCTTTTATTTATTTTGTTTGCACCTTCTTGGCTTAAATTTAAAACATTCATGTTTCGTGTGTTTCTCTTGCATAAAAAAGTCTTGTCTACACTCCACCGAATTCATATATCATTCTGATTTGCACGCAATACTGGCTCAGGAAATTGCTTTAAGCTATTAATAATTAATTAACTGGTTCTCAGGAGCGCAAGCATGGGTGTTTTTTTAGTGCATAAAACGCTTTTTATGACATCGTCTAAAAACAAAGTACCAATCACACTTCAGCACTTTAACCAAATATTACCTGGAGCCGATGACCACCATGAGCTCTTTGCTCCATTCACATGACCGCCTGGAAACGAATCCGAGGATCGCTCAGAGGCATGTCACAACTAAAAACTTGGATCTAAAGGATGACTTATGAAATGTGTAACTTTTGAACGCTGATCCTGGCATTAAAATATTGACAATGTACTTGACAACAAATTGTAAGCTAATCATTTCGTTTTGTTTGGTAAAAAAAAAAAGGCATCCCCCGCATCTGAAAAATCATGAATAAAACATAAAAATAAAACACCGCCTGCTCGCATCAATTTTTTTAGTACCTCTCCCGAGAACCACTTAATTAATTGTTAGCGGCTTTCAAAACCATATACTTTCACGATGATACAATTAAGCCTTTTTAAGACTCATTGCATTTTGAAATGTTAAGAGACAAATCCCGCAGATATGTGAGTTCAGGAATTGTGTATCGTTGTATACCAAGCTGCGTGTCAAAGGCAGGCGCGATCGTAACGCGATACGGTGCACTAATCATAACAGTCAATCAGATCACATGAATTTCCAGTTCACTTAATTGAAACGGATTAAGGTACTTAGTGGTGAATTCGTAATGATAACAATCAGTTAGATAATTTACGTGCCGGCCGTAATCTACGGCCGCTTCGCGATTTCAATCGGTAATGGGGGGGGCCACTCTAAAACTGCGGTTAAAGTCGATCCAACGGCGGTAAGAACGAGCCAACAACTAAAGCTTTTCAGCTTTAGCCAATTTGTTTCAATGCAACATTCGATGTCGACAAGTTAGTAACAGCCGCTCGCATTGAATTTGGCGGCAAACTATACGACGACGATGACAAAGACGACAGTAATATTGAAAAACTTTGGCTGTGCCTTCCTTGGCCGTCCTTTCTCTCTCTCTCCTACCATCTCACAACAGCTGTTAGGTCCATTTGTTGTTGGAACAACCCAGCTACCGGATGGTGTCCCAGTCACGTTAGCGCAAAGTGCAAAGCAATTGATTTACAGCTTGCATAAGACATGCTAACAACGTTTTAAAACCAAAAAGTTGGTGCCTTTATCAAAATTAAAGTTGAGTGGCTCCTTCGTTAGGCAATACGTATCACAAACAAATGACGGCATCATCTGTTTGTGATACGTATTGCCTGACGAAGGATCCACTCATCAGATGCTAAAAAACGATACGTTCTGAACGATGACCGACGTCTTATCCTAACAATGGTAATACGAAAAAAATTCTATGAAGGTAAAGCGCCGGTCAAATAAAACGCCTTCGTTATACAGAAGAAGTGGAGGATTAATGTACGTGACTGAACGAAAATGTTGATATCTCGAAAACTACTGGGCAGAATTGAATGAAACAAAAACTGGGTTACGTACTATGATATCAGCTATATTTCTATGCGTATTACATGAAATGGTAAGTAGCCAAATATAACTGGCCGAGCGAGCAACACGAGTCGATAACTAATAATACATCTCATAAACTTCTGGAAAGAACTGATTAAAACAAAAACTGGATTAATTGTTATGACGTATGCTATATTTGTATACGTATGACGTGCAGTGTTAAGCAACAAAATATAATATGCAATTCAGTCTTTGTTTCATGAAAATTCACCCACCAGTGTTTAAGATATCAGATATCATTAAGTTTTTCTCGCTCGGCCAATTATTTTCAGTCAGATAACTGTAGTATTTAATAAGGGTGGAAATACAGTAGACAATCTAATAAGTATTTCAGTCTTTGTTTCATGAAAATCCGTCCAGTAGTTTTCGAGATAACTGAATTTCTCCATGGTTATTATTAAGACCCTCGATATAACGAAAAAAGACGTTTTTTTTTTTACCGGAACTGTATATGCATCTCTGTTGGCTCTTCTGCACGACTCAGTATAGCGGCATTAGTTCAAACGTATGTAAATGTTGCCAACACTGTCATTTACTTGTTTTTTTTCTCTTTCGTGCGAGACGATTTTGCGACATTTAACTCTAACCTGTGTAAATCTTGCAAAGAACGGGTCGCACGACATACCGGAAGGATTTATGTTCCTTTAACGAATCAATCGATCATCGTTAAAGACTGTCCTTGTGATAATAAAAGATAGGCCTACACAAAGATACGACAACTATGCAAGACTGGTATTTGAACCATGGAATTCCCGCTTATTAGCGGAGCATTATACCAACTGTGCTGTCAGGGTGGAACCCTATCCCCTACCTATAGCTCCAGGTGCCAGCCCTGATCAGAAGCTAGTCAACCCTTTTCTGTGGTCATTTAAAAAGGGCATAAAAATATATCTGTATCTACATCACATAAAATAGAAATTCCTTGTTTGTTTATTTGTTTGTTCGCCAACTCCTCTGAAAGAAGGAAGGCTAAAAATGTGAGAAAGATGCTGGAAGAAGAGAAATGAATCCGGATTTCATTTAGGCTCATTTTCGTGGTTCTAGGTAAAAGTTTTGCCCTCGAAAAAGTCGAAAAACTCCATTTGCACCATTGTTGAAACTAATTTTTCATAGTTGCCTAGCCACATCGCTCGCTTCGCTCGAGGAGGTTTCTTATTCACATACTAACTGACTGATATTTCGTGCCAGCAACTTTTAAGGATATTTTCTCTTTACGTTCTGCTTTGTACAGATTCTTATCACTTTGCTTCCTAAATAGCTGAAGAAAGTTAAGTGAAAACGCAACGGTTTGAGTGTAAGTTAGGCCTACGAAAGTCACTAACTCATACCCAAGTTGCTCGTGTTCAGCTACAGCAAACACATTGCCAGGATGTGTTAACATAGTAAACCAACCATGTAGTACAGTTTAGATGAAAGTTAGGCCTACGCAAGGCCTAACTCATACCCAAATCTGATCATGCTTCACTACAAATAAGGAGAGAACCAGCTAATGGCTTAACGTACACACTATTGGTCGATTCTTGCTGTTTGAAATGTTACAGATGCAGACGTAAAAAATTCTTAACATCCTTTTCTGTTGTCAATGTAATTGCTTTACGTAATTGTTGTGAGTGGGAAAATCTGAATAGCCCTCACACAAGAATGAAGCATATGTGGCTAGGCTGTTGGAGTTGCTTTGTGGATATTTAAAATCCAGTACCACACCAAAGAATACTCGTTTTGCAGTTAAATTAAACTGCATTACGCTAAGATACAAAAAAAAAGATTAAAGTAAAAAATTTAGTATGATAAATACATTACAATAGGAAAGGGTGTAAAGAATAATTTAAGTCTGCATTTGTAACGTTTCAAACGCAAAGAATTTACCAGTAGCGCATATATAAGTTAAGCCATTTATCTGGTTCTTTCCTTGTTTTTAGTAAAACACGAGCAGCTTTGGGTATGAGTGAGTTCCTTGCGTAGGACTAACTTATATACAAATTGCACGATATTGTTGTTCATTTTTGGTCACCTATCCTTGAGTTTACAAATCCAGGCAAGGTGTTTGCTGCCCTTAACGTGGCCAGCTGGCCATTGAACGGGTACTAAATCGGCTACTGCGATCGCACAATTTAGGCGTATGAAACTACTGCTAATTAACAGTCATGAATTTCAAAAATTTAGGAGCACGAGAAAAATGCGCCCATATAATTGTCAACCAACGAAAAATTATTTTGCAGTTGAGAACAAAAGTGAAAGAATCAGTAACAAACGACAACAAACGGGGAAATAAGCACTAAAAAAATTACGTTCCCGTTTAGTAAATTATCATCCAGTTTGCCTATTATTAAAACAATTCCTGTTTCATTGCGTACATTTACGATAACCAAGGGAGGAGGAACCGAAGGGGGATGCACTGATTGAGTGAGCGAAGCTACCGAAAATCAGTGTTTGTTAGAACATCGCATGACATGTGATTGAAGAAACTTAGTGTGGTGTAGCATGGCCACACACGAGCGACCAAACCGTACGAATGTTTCAAACGGTGCATCCATCAACACCCTTAGGTAATATATACATATTCAGAGCGAAAGCTACTAGCTTCTTGGCTCCCGCACTGGAAAGAATGCAAGCAGTTAATAAACAATAAATCACAAGTCAAAGGGTCAGCAAAGCAGACAGTAAGCATTAAAGACAGCTTTTGAAGGCAATCAAGATACACTTATCTGAGAAATAAAGAAAAGACAGCGGCCTTGAATGTGGTTTGAAATATCCTGGTGTTTATTTTTCGTTTTAAAGGTCTGTTTACAAATTTTTAAACATGGCTTCCAGCGCACGATGAAAACATCGAACTCTAAAAACGAATAGGCATTGGAATTTTTTTTAAACTTTTGCCCGTAGAAATATTTAAGAAACCGTTTTACAGTTTCATTGAAACCGTGTTTGTTGCTTTTGAGACTTCAGCATACTCGTTACGATCGTAGTTCGAGCTCCGAAATCAAGGATTGTAAAGGGAGAGGGGGGATTGAGGCCTAATAGCGGGTCGACAGCTATAGGTTTTCAACGGCAACCTCAGTTCTGTGCAGTGGTCCGGATTGCCACTTAGGCACACATTACAGAGATGTGGGATTCTTGTGAGAAGCCTTACCGCATGACGACATCGTCAGGGTAAAAAAATAACACAGAGCACAGCGGTCATCACGTAGTAAGTAAGCATTTCTAACGAAAATCCTTACTAGAGCGCCGCCAAGCTGCAACTGTTTGAGCACGATCTTTCATTCATTTTTTATTCATACGTTTCATTCACTCATAGTGAAGCTTTCACGGGTAGGTACCATTGTACACTGGCTTAGGTAAGCAGTTTAACCTGTTAATGGAAAACCAGTCTGAGCCATAACACCTCTTTGAATAATTCGCATGTACACGGTAGAAGCCAGTGAGCATTTTCGCCGTCATTTTATGAAATCGTTGCGATCGTGGTTAACTACATATCACCCAGAGAATCACAAGGAACATTGTCTTTATTTCATGACTCATAATGCTAGCTGAAACTAGGTCATGGATTCTAGAAAGCCCGAATATAAATGGCGTGTAATTATATATCATACTTGTAAATGAAGATATAAAACTGAGTAATGCAGGATGACTGGGAAACTAAATGACACAGTAGGAAAAACATGCAGTCTGAAATAGGAAAGGAACAGAGAAGGAAGAAAGAATGGGGCCCTTAGAATGGGGCTAAGAGCCCCATACATGAAAGCAAGAGGTAATAGTTTTTATCCTTTACACATGACCCTCCGAAACTAGTAAAATCGTAAATGTATTGTTGACCATCAGGGTCGGATTGGGAGGGGTTAGGCCACCCGGGAATGTACTGCAGGGTCCTCAGGAACGCTCTCACTGGACCGGGGTTCAGGGCGCGGGGGAAAGGAAGCTTCGGATATGGAGAGTGCCGTCCGCTCCCCCAACAGGGTCTGAGAATTTTTAAAGAATTCTGCGTGACTTGGGAACGTTTTCCTGCAATAATTTTCATAGAGGTAGTTTCAAATTTTTCCCTCACAATTTTTTTTAACAACTGCCTCGAGTGACCGGGGGGGGGGGGGAGATAACACCCCGGACGCTAGCTTTTTTCGACGACGTCGGCGCGAATTTGAAACGTTTTCCTTTAATTTAGCAAATTCATTTCAAATAAAAAAAATTATTTAATAGGATGGGGTGGGGTTGGAGGGGGAGCCCCGAAAGCTAGTGTATTTCATAAATTGGCGTGAATCTGTAACGTTTACTGCAAATTTGAGAAACAATTTTCGTAGAATTCGTTTCAAATTTATCCCCAAAAATTTGTTTTAAACAAGGGCTTCTTGTAATGAGGTGCGGTAGGATCCGCGGGCCTCAGTAGCTAGCGTATTTTAAGAAAATAATTTATGTGAATTTGAGAAACGTTTTCTTGAAACTACGCCGACGCAATTTTCACACGATTCATTTTAAATTTAAAACATTTTTTTTTAAACAAGGGCGTCCTCTGTAGTACTTTAGTATGTGTAGGGACGGATGGGGAGGGGGGGGGGGTAGGTGGACGACCAGAAGCTAGCGTCTTTTTTAAAGAAATCTGCGTGAATTTTAAACGTTTTCCTGAAACTTAGAAATGTAATTTTCGTACCAATTCATTTGAAATGTTTCAAAAGGAATTTTTTTTTTAAAGAAACGAAAGTCTCCTGTAGTGGGGGCTCCCGGGGAACCCCCCCTCGGTTTCCCGGACGGCCTAATCCGACACTGGTGACATATCAGTCGATTTATTACTTGCGTATTATTCAGCCCCCTAAACTGATTGCTATTAAGGAGCTCGACATCTTCATTGTTTTTCATTCCTTTTAGTATCATTACATATAATTCATTACACAATTGTTCATATACAGCTCTGGGATTATTCAAATTTGTCATCGGGGAAAATATTGGGTCACTAAAACTGCAATTAAAACTTGCTAAACGAAACCCCGTTTAGCAGCTTTAGGGTCCACAGCAACCTATAGCACACGTAAGGCTATTTACCAAAAATACACTTTATTTCTTAGGTTGAATACAATTGTTGTAACAAGTTCGACTGATCACATTTTTAACGTTTAAATCTTCCACCATAGACGAGTTAATGTCAGAACTAATTGTCTATTTAGGAAAATGTAAGCATTGGAACGAATTATTTTGAACAAGAGAAGGCTAAAGTACACATTGTCAAAGTCAACACAACCCGACGTTTCGAGCTGACTCCAGCTCATCATCAAGGGAATAAAAACAAAATACACTTAAAATTGCATAAAGGTGCAAACAGACGCCGACTGCAGGCAAAACTACCTAAGTCAAACAACAATTGTCATTCCCCTGGTGGTAAGGGTGTCAAACAGTTATTTTTACTTTGGAGCACTGTTACCAAATTCCGGCACCGGTGCCATACAAATAACTGTTTATTACTAATTATTAGAGCCAAGCACTAGTATCAGTAGTGATAGTTGTACCTCCCGTGTCCAACACGTTTGGCGACGCCATCGGGGGCCTTGGCAGGTCTAATCTTGGTGATTAACATTCGTGTCCCAATACTTAATCCCCTCACCTTTCCTTGCCGGCCAATTTCTTTCATTATATATGATTGTCCTCTGTTTGTAAGTTAGGCTGGCTGTTATCGATCTTAGGGTCCTTGTCAGACCTGTTGCTATCGTGACAAATTATTATTATTATTATCATTATCACACTCTAGTTGTATAATATCTTTCATAACGTAAAATATAACTTATTGGTTCATGACTTCAGTAGCTATAGGGTTAAACAAACTATAATCCAACATACACAATCCTTTTTCCTAATTGCCTCTAGCCTTTAACAATAGAGCAGCGTCATGTGACGTCATATTAGCTACGAGACACCATTTGGAGGTAATAGCTACAAGGTGCACTAGATTAAAATGTAACGAAAAAAAACGGCAATTCTAGTCACGATAGTGCTTTGGGAGCGGATTTCTTAGGCTTAAAAGAACGTTGTTTTCTCCAACAACAAAAATCGCGCGTTATAGGCTTAAGAAATCCAGTCTAACAGCATTGGCTTCAATAAGACGATCTTCATTTCTCCCTCCAGTGCTCCTTGCAGCTAACCCAGTCACTGGCTCCACCATAGAGTTATACACAATAACACTACGTCGTGTCACTGCTCTATATTGACATGCAGTCAGGTGTAGTTTATGACTCTGGTCGGCTAACAAGAACCATGGAGGAGACAACCCATGCTGGCACAATAGCAATAATGATAATAAACCCACGTCCTAGTAATAAAGGCAGTGTTTCGCCCAGTTCAAGAGCCCTGTTTTTACCTTGTTACCCAAACTGTTACAAGGTCTCTATTCAGTAAGACACAGCATCTGCAGACAGACCAATAACAAGATCCATGGCTGGGAACAATTTAGTCAATATTGAATGTGCTGCTTCCTTAATGACTTTCTGCTTTCCTCGTTAGACCTTGTGGGAACGCTGCTCGAGCTTCTGTACTCGTGGCGAGTGTGGCAGCAAGCTAGCTTTTCAGAAGAGAATGTTGAGAACAAGATAAACATCGCTGGGCGGTGTATACATCGCGTGTTCTGTGTTATGACGCCTCTGGAGAGCAAGAGAACAGATTAATTTTGTAAGAGTCAGGGTTTAAACGTGTTTCATCACCCGAACCCATAGTCGAAATTTGGTTGCGTCAGAAGCACGCGAAGAGCAAAGGGCGAAGGATACGTAACTGATTCAGTCTTGTTTTACCGAACCCCGGGGATTTGCTCGTCCTTTTCCGTTGTGCCCAATGTAATACTAAAAAGGAAAATTTGACCCAGCTCATATTAGATTCAGCATCATAGGCTTCTCCAATCTTAACGTGGTTTCATTTGCTGACTTTGCTGACTCAGATATTATTACTTGGAATGGAAATGTATTTTTGTATTTCCTAAGCGGCAGGTGCAGTTTATAATATAAACTAGACTAAGTTAGACATTGTATTCCTTCATACACTGGAACAGAGCCGTTAACGCTATCTAACATTCGTCTTTGCAAATAGAACTCTTTTCATTTACATGTTTACAGGCAATGTTACGATTCTAAATTTTGCACATCGTCGAAGCAATATTTGTGTTTGATGCAGGTTTTCTACAAAAGTCTATGAATGTAAGTGGTAATGGTAAATGAATGGGACAATTTCAAACAGAAAAAAAAATACACTCGAAATTCCGTAATGTTTACAATCCATTGCGAAAATCCATGTATTAAGGACCATGCTAGAAGCTCGTCAAAGGAGTTCGTTGTCAAACCTCATTAGCCTTCATTTTTAAAGGAATTCAGTAATAGTAGTAAGCAGAGGGAGTCAGCAACAGTGGTGACCCGCATTTTCCACAAAAAAGGAGTTGACACATTTGATTCACATTTGATTCCAATGGTGGAAAAGGCTTGGATTGGGGGGGGGGGGGTGTAGTGCATAGCAAACAAGATCACAGAAGCCAGTAGCACATGCGGAAGCAGTAAAACGTATACTTCGCTTCTATACATATTAAAAACTCGCAGTATCTTCATCAGAGTGAGGGCATGTTTACGCAACCACTCGCTTTTGCAATCTCGCAGCTAGAAGCTAGAAATCACCTCAAATTCCAACATGGCGGCGGTTTTATGTCTGCCGCCTCGCAACGAAAACAGCAAATAACGTAAGTTCAGAAGCGTTTGGGAAAATTGTTTCGTCACGAGGAATTCTTTATATTATTGGCCCGGATTGTTAGACTGCTAGTATTTACTCAAACGATGTCGGATTGAGCTAATCCATTTAGCGCTGTTACCATGGCAATGTCACCTTTGTCATCGCGATTGAGTTCAAGCTACGAGAATGCAAAGGCGAGTCGCTGCGTAAATGCGCCCTTACATACAAAAACTATATGTAAAAAGTAAAAACACTTCACGTCATGGTTTGATCGGAATCCACCATGTCGTAGTTCAAAGGACACATTTGGCTGTAGGTTGGATAAAATAGCATAAAAAAGTTGGGTTTACATTGCAATCAAACTATTGCTCAATATTTTTAAGTTTTTGAATAATAGTTTGACCGCAGTGTAAACTGTAAACCCAACTTGTTTATGCTTGCCCGGGTTGCCGCAGTGTAAAACCAACTTGTCCAGGTTGGAGCTAGAGCCGCTGGAGTAGCACAGACTCTGGGCGGATCTCATTCTGACCTTCAGTATCCTGCGGGGACTTCTACCTGTTGATCTTCTATTTTTCGAGGTTTCTCCGGTGCCAGGGGCCACTGTCTAAAATTAATGGTACTCGGTTGTCATACTGAGTGCAGAAAGCACTTCTTTTCCACTCGAGTAGTTAAGCCATGGAATTCACTTCCCGGGGATGTGGTTGGGGCCCCATCTGTCGGCGTCTTCCGGATTTTGTTGAGGAGACAACCTCTCTCTTGTTTTCTTAAACGCACCTATTGGGACTGACGTCAGTGGCCCTCTGCCCTGCCATGATCCTTGCCCTAA
>JAHWFP010112876.1:12080-33216 GCA_023313725.1 Lithobius niger
ATTTACTCTATTTGCTAAGCCAGCCTTTAATTCGGCTTACTTATCCAACCTACAGCTAACTGCATCAATTGAATTACACACTAAATGGTGGATTCAGAGCAAACCATGATGTGAAGTGTTTTTACTCTTTGCTTCTATATTTGTATGTCACAGTGATGACGGTACTGCGAGTTTTTAATATGTATAGAGCAGCGTCATGTGACGTCATATTGGCTACAAGAGAGATAGCTGGAAGGGGCACTAGATTAAAATGGAGGGTTAAACAACGGCACTTCTAGTCAAGGCAGTGCTTTGAGAGCGATTTTCATAGGCTTAAAAAACGTTGTTTTCTCCAATCCCTTTATGCTACGAGGTTGTAATCGGAAAATAAAGATTCCACTTGCTTAAAAATGTCAGCAACTGCCAACAAATCGACAAAAATCGCGCATTATATTGCCTAAGAGATCCACTCTTAACAGCATTGTGTTCAGTAAGACGCCCTTCTTTTCCCTCTCCAGTGACCCTTGCATCTATCCCAGTTGCTGGCTCCAGCATAGAGTTATATACAATAATACTACGTTGTGTCACTGCTCTATAGCACTGAAATATAAGTTTTACTGTTTAACCGCATGCGTCTGTGTTCTTGTTCAACGGTTGAAAACATGGCTAGAACGAAGTTGAAGTAAGTGTATTCCAGTTTTGTTTATAGTTGCCAAAGCAAATTGTCGCGGGAAGTAGAGATTGGAAAAGTTGGAACCAGGATATATTTTTTATAATGGTAGGAGCCTAACACTGATCTCATATACAGACCAGTATTTGTACGAACCAGCTGTTTGTCCCAATTCATTTCAAATAGATCACAGCCAGCAATATAAGTTTTCGTCAGTTCCAGTTCTCCTAACTCCGAGGGCGGGAGATATCTACATCTTTTTTGTTTCCAAGATTGTTGACTTATCAAACATACAGCAGATCATCAATAATTCTGTGGCGGGTCCAGATTCTAAGCAACACGGTACAATCTTTCTTCCACTTTCAACATGCGCTATTGATTAAATTGTGTGGGGGGCTCGCAAGGCGCTGTTTGCATGTACGTGCGCACTTATACCTACTTGGTGTCACTCTCTTTCTGTGAGCATGGGAAAAGTCGCAGCTGTTGAATGCCGTCGACAACATTTTGCAGCGCAGTTATCGTACTAGGCAGCACCCCCTACACCCACATTTATTTAGAATACTCTTTTTTCCAGTGGCCAATGCGGTTTAATCCTTATCATTATAAGTTTATGCTACCAACACAGTGTGCTATACATGGTGTTCGGAAATTGGTGTTAAATACTTTCAGGGCTGATTTCTCTCATGAAAACCAGTTAAAAAGTCTTATTTTGGATCCAAATTTGCTTCGTTTTGGAATTATAACCTCGCTAAATTAACCAAGTTTTTAGTAAATAAAGAAAGAAATCACAAGGTAAAGGATAAACGAAGCAAGTAGTCTGCATTAAAGACTGTCCTTGTGAGGATACACAATACACTAGTCTGAGAAAGAAAGAAAAGACTGGGACTCGAACCCAGGACAGCTTGTTTAATAGCCGGGCGCTCTAACCACTGCACTACCAGGGCGGGTACTGGCTACAGGCTCCAGCCGAGCTAAGTAGCTGTTCAATCTTCTAGTTTTCAAGTTTTTAGGTTTATTGCAACCGTGATGGATACAATTACGAAATCCAAACAAGGCGACCACTAATTTAATTGAATGAAACAATAATGATAACAAAGATCCAGCCAGAAAGAACGTTTAGTAATGAAAAACTGTTTTTATGATGAAAAACAACAAAAACACTTTTTTGTGTGTGACTGAAAACACTGAAGAAGAAAAAAAAACTAATTAAACATGAGATACTCAAAAATACTAATCTCAGCATGTGCTGCAGGGACTAGCTGAAAAATGCGTTCGAAATGAACTGCTTTCCAGAACATTTCTTTATGGCTAAAACCACATGTTCAAATTTGAAATTCATATATCTGTAGGCTACAAGGTGAAACCCAATTTGTAAAGTCCACATTTCCATTCTAGCAGGTTGTTGTTACAACACTCGTGTCAAATCAGTTTGGGACTTCAACTCTAACAGTGGCAGTGAGGCGTTGGTTCAGCCATTCTGTAGTTTCTTTCCCGAGGACGGAGTATCCACGTGTGGTCTTGCAGATGGCAATACTTTGGCAGCACAACGTATGCATGCTCAAAAGTATCACAATAGAAATTTTCCATGCATGCAAGAACGGTTAGTCCTATCCACCAGTACTTGGAAGAAACAGGATCATTTGGGAAACGAACTACCAGTGTCGTGCACACTGTTGACTTAGAAGACAGAGTTCTCCAGAACATCATAGAACATCCATCAGACAGCACACGACATATTGCATGCAGACAGGTTGTCACTAATAGGGATACTTTTGCTTCACAACTTACTGTGTCACTGTGTTACTGTGTCAACTTACTGTGTTATTTTCCACGTGTAAGGTCCTAGGGAAGCTGATGTCCCACCAGAACAATCATTCTGCGTGTGGTAGAATCATGAACGTGGACAAGATACTCTTTTCATTCCATCTTTTCACACGTGATGGAATTTTCAACTATCACTGCAACCATGTTTAGGACCACGTTAATCCGCACGAGGTACAACAATGTAGGCATCTACAACAATAGAGTCTAAACGTTTGAGCTGCAATTGTTGATACGGTCCTTTGTTTTACCCCGACAGCTAAATAGAGAAAACTACCCCAATTTCGTCTAGAATGATCTGCCCTGGCAGTCATCAGAAGAATGTGGCTCACTTCAGCCTGAGGGCTCGACATTACCTTGATAGATGTTTTCCTGGTAGATGGATTGGACGAACAGGGTCTATTACATGGCCTGCTCGGACACCGTACCTAAACCCAATGATGTTTCAGCTTTGCAGACATCTATAGTCATTTGCGTAGTCTACCCTAATCCCCAACGCTGAGGTGCTTCACAACGTATTGATGGCTGCAGCCAGAGTCATACAACCCCTCGAATTTCTAAACAGGTTCGTCAGTACATGGAGAAAGTGAGAAATGCATGGAAGCAGAGGGAATCATTTTGAGCATCTACTGTGATAAAATGCTTATGTTTAGTTTGTTTTTCACCGTAAACCGTCATTTTTCACACAGATTATTTAACTTTTTGGAAAGGAGTTCTTTTTGGATGCATGCTTCAGTTAATGAAATCCGTGAAGCTGCAGATCCGCAAAGGCATTGATGCTGAGAGTAGTAATTTTGAGTATCTGCGGCCGTTCACAAATTACGTCATGTGAGGGAGGAGGTGGGTACACAGAGGTGTGACAAGTGCCACAAGTGGAGTCACTAAATTTTTGATGTCACACATCTAACTATGGGATAAACAGAAAAAAAATCACTTATCACTTGTCTCCCTCTTCATCAAACGAAGCCGGGGGGGGGGGGGGGGTCGAGGTTTATGACTTCATTTTATAAGGGGTTACAGAAGTTGTGACAAAATTATGTACGGGAAAGGGAAAAAGGGCGTAATTTGCGTGACGTCAGTTGAGCATGGCTTCTTTTCTGTTTAATTTGCCTAATGTTTCATTTTTCGGCGTTTTTAACTAAAAAAAAACGTGTTTTTTTCCATCGCAAATGATGTCACTTTCTGAACCGGAAGGTCTTTCTAGCTAGGAATTTATTATCATTACCGTTTATTTAATTAAATAAGTGGTCACCTAGTTTCAATTTCGTGATTCCATCTACCACTATTACAATAAACCTCAAAGGTTTGTTACCTTATATGGCAGTGACACAACATAGTATTATTGAGTATAACTCTATGGTGGAGCCAGTAACTGGGTTAGCTGCATGGAGCACTGGAGGGCGAAAAGAAGGTCGTCTTACTGAAGCCAATGCTATTAGACTGAATTTCTTAAACCTATAACGTGCGATTTTTGTAGTTAGAGAAAACAACGTTCTTTTAAGCCTAAGAAATCCGCTCTCAAAGCACTGTCTTGACTAGAAGTGCCGTTGTTTTCCATTGCATTTTAATCTAGTGCACCTTGTAGCTATTACCTCCAAATGGTGTCTCGCAGCCAATATGACGTCACTTGACGCTGCTCTATAGGCAAGGTGTAATTCTAAAACGAATCACTTGTGACCCATTTACTGGGAATTTTAAATTCTTTTCATGGAAGCTGGACACTGGAAAGGGTTTGAAACTGAGGACGTGGCAGTAGAGATATGCACATGGTTGCATGAAGCCTCCTATTATTTAGGTATATGCTGTCCTACAGCCATTACGTTGGTTTAAGTGATCTTCAATGTTCGCTCAGTTTTCTCCTTTGCACATTTCACATGCTATAAATGACAAAATGTTCAGTGAGGGGTGTGTCAGTAATAAAATCCAGTGTACGTCAGCAATCCTCGATACGTATGGTTTATAGTACAATTTTCAAACCACAATTCGGTTGTTCATCAATAAAACACTAAAAATACCTAAAAAATATACACTGTCAGTTTGGCATAAAAATACGCATAGAACATACCAAGAAAACGGTCAAACTCTCTACCTAAACACAACAAAATGGCTCGCGGCAGGTAACATAGAAATGGGTATTTGGACTTTGCCCGCATGGGCTTTGCCCGCGTGATGTTTCAATCTCACCCTCGTTCGCTAACTGCTAAGCTAACTACAACGGTGCGGAGTTGTAAACTTCCTCCCCTTGAGTGTGGGTCCAATTAGAACAACATGATTGAGTAAAAAGTGAATGAGCGTGTGCTTCGGGTGAGCGCACACCTTTATTGATTATAACTGGAAGTAATAAGATAGTATACAAAGTGAGGGCCCGAGCAATTAGTAGGCACAACTGAGGGCTTGCCTCCATTACAGAGGCAAGACCCTAAACACTCCAGTTAACACACACTATAGGGCAGTGACACGACGTAGTATTATTGTGCATAACTCTATGGTGGAGCCAGTAACTGGGTTAGCTGCAAGGAGCACTGGCGGGAGAAAGAAAGATCGTCTTATTGAAGCCAATGCTATTAGACTAGATTTCTTAAGCCTATAACGCGCGATTTTTGTTGTTGGAGAAAACAACGTTCTTTTAAGCCTAATAAATCCGTTCTCAAAGCACTGTCTTGACTAGAAGTTCCGTTTTTTCCGTTACATTTTAATCTAGTGCACCTTGTAGCTATTACCTCCAAATGGTGTCTCGTAGGCAATATGACGTCAATTGACGCTGCACTATAGTTAGTTTCACATGATCCCGCGTTTCCTTCCTCTAGGGGTGCATAAAACATGTAAATATACCACTCGTAGACTCTAACAATAACTGTGTAGAGTCTATCTGTGCAAGTTTGATATCCACATGATTTTGCACTCGTAGTGTAAGGAAACGTGGCGCATACAGTCAGTTTACTGTAAACATAATGAGGAACAAACTACAGTATAGGAGGCGTTATATCTCAACATTATATCTACAAATTTTTGAATTCTAGCCCATTCCTCCATGGCTGAGAAACTTCTAGTAATGCTCTGTGCCCTATCTCTAGTAACAGCAATTGTCCAAGCTTCTAATTTCAATCCTAGCACATAATTCCGTTCAGTGATCACCACTGATGTGGCCCTCCAATCTGGACGGTGTCCACATCAGCACAATGTCTTCCCAAGGCACTGCTTCTGTCCGGGGTCTGCACTGCTTCATACTGATGTGCTTTCCGTTTCGTGAAGGAGCACTTCGTTTCACCAAATTAAGGCCACCCTCCCCAAGATGCACAAGGGATAGCTCACACACATATCCCCTATCGGTGTTGAGCCAAATTAATTCATCTGTGGGGATACAGTCCGCATCACTGAGTACCACCGGTCCAGCCGCTCCTGCACCACTCCCTCCTCCCCAATGTCACCACACTTCGCGTCCTCAATGCGGACTATACCACCACGGATGAACTCATTCGGCACAACACCGTCTGGTCGGTTATGCAGGCTATCCCTTGTGCATGTTCTGGCTGTGGGGGAGGGAGGGGGGAGGGCTTATTTTGGAGAAACCAAGCACCCCCTCGAAACGATGCTGCAGTGCAGGCTGCGGACAGAAGCAGTGCCTTGAGAAGACATTGTGCTGACGCTGGACACCATCCAGATTGTACGGCTATATCAGTGGTGTTAACTGAACAGAATTATGTGCTAGGAGTGAAATTAGAAGCTCGGTCAATTGTTGTTGATAGGGTTAGGGCAATGAGAATTACTGGAAATTTCCATCCATGAAGGAATGGGCTAAAATGTACAGAAATAATGTTGAAATATAACGCCCCCTAGTGTGTGGTTAACCCATTCCTATGACCTGGCGCGAGCCGTCTTGTTACGTTTACGTGGTGAGTATTCCTGTTTTGAATTTTGAAAATTTTACTATAAATTACATGTATCGAGGATTCCTTTCGTCCAATGGATTATACTAATGCTTTAAATGCATTCCAACTACACGACAAAACAGGCATCTGAAATCTGAAGGGCTCATTTACTAGGACGAGTTAGAATGGCTTATACATGTGTTTGACGCTGTGTTGTAAAATTCAATTCAGAATATCTTTTGTAACAATTTCATCTATGATTTCTGTGGTGTGATCCGTCGCTCATGTATGATTTTTGCTCAGTGTTCTGCGAACGAATCCCACACTGACCTTGACAAGCACGTCTGGATAGTAGAGATCTGCCACCACGCGGAAGGTAATGTGTATAAATTATAAAAGGTTTAATCACATTTTTTCAAAACGTTTTAAATTGCCAGTAGGCTACTATCGGTTTTACTGCCACTTGTAATTATTTTCTGCATTCTTCACACTAAGAGGACTTTCACTATGCTATATTATGGCAAACGACTTTCTGTTTATAGGTCAGACCGCCTGGTAAGTTGCACAAACCCAAGTTTATTAAACCCAAGATTTTAATGTAAACTTGGGTTTGTGTGGTACTGGGTGGTCGAACCAACGTATTTTATATTCAATCACACAGCTGCATTGACCACTATGTGTTGCTTATGAAGTGCACGGGGCCACTAGCCGTATAGATTGGGCACCATTACTGCTCCTACTAAAAATTGGTTTAAACATCGAAAAGAATACGTGGATATCTTCGAAAATATTCGAAGTAGGAGTTTAATATTCGAAATCTGGTATTTCGTGCACGAAAGCTCCCTTTTTAGCTAAATTTCAGCTAAATCAGACCAAAATGCGAACGTTGTCTTTTCCCAGACATGCAGACAAACATACATCCAATTCCAGTCGAATATTCGACCTCGCTCGCTTAGCGAATTATCGAATTCGTGTAGAAGTTTAGCACACCTGTTGCTATGAGGCTAGTGCTAACAATTAAAGCTATTTATTAATAATTAATACAAATATTGAATTAAGTTTCGAAAAGTGATTTTGATTTAATGTGCTAGAGCCGTTGGCAATATAATTGCGCCCCCCTCCCCACAACGCGATCAGTTGCCCTGATCCCCCTCCCTAGATACACGGTCCCCACTCTTCCTCAAATATACTCCTTCCTCCATACTGGGCGCATTTTTTTACGGAATCGTTGACGTTTTTTCCCAGGGCAGGGAGAGGAGTATAGTTGCCCTGCCTTCTCCCCTGATATCTGTCCAAACCCCCCCTCTACCCATCATCTCCGTACATACTCACGGTCTTGTTTCCCCCAGCACCACTGCCAACACTGGTACAGTCTGGTTTATCGTGTGTATGTCCATGTGCCGCCCATTTTGATTGTAAAATAATGTACATTAGAAACACTGTATGCCGTGCTTACCCTCCTCATATGTGTGCTCCCCACTCTTCCTCCAATGTATGCCCCCATCACCACCCCCGGTGGAATTTTTGTATTGCATCTTCGGCTGCTGTTGCCCCTGTACGGGTCATAAGGATTCCAAATCTATACAGCTTTGGCCACCATTTCTACAATCGTAAACCAACCCGTTTGTACGTGGAACGGTTAGGGTGGTTTGTCACGTAAGGTGCGTGTCCCGGTAATGGAAGTGGATTACTGTAGGCGTAGTGTTCCGGCGGTGACAAAAGATGTCACTCTAGGCTATGCTAGAGACTGTGCTATGCACAGCAGACCTAAAGGTATAGGCTACAATGTTTTAGTCGTTCCTTCACGCCAGTCTCCTCACCCGTTAATTGTACTACTTTTAACCGTATCCACAGTGAGTTGTCAATTCCCAAGACATCACAGGACATCCAAGCAGTATCTTTACCCATGTTACGCCTCCGTCATCTCTAGGATCTAAGATGTAGTTTTGCCCAATTAGAAGTTCACGATATAACATTCCAGTGGCGACAACAGATGGTGGTGCCCTGTGTTCGATTTCCGGCTTGTTGCCGATGATGAGCCCAGCTGCCATGCAGTACTGTATTTATTCTACAGATTAGAGAAAGACCGAACAAACAGCAACTGGCATGCACACGACTACACACATTTAATTCGTTAATACTGATCTTTGATAGTTCTGTCAGGGTCTTTGCATACACAGCTCATATAGGAAACAGTGTTACAAATTATAGCATTTTTACGGTTAGAACTAGGGTGGTATCTGATCGCCTTCAAACCTCTAACTTTCGTTCTTGATTAATGAAAACATTGCTGGCAAATGCTGTCGCAGTAGTTCGTCTTGCGACGGTCCAAGAATTTGATCTCTAATGTCGCAATATGAATGCCCCCGTCTGTGCTTATTTACGTTGGATTCCGGGATTGGAAAATTGACATAATTGTCATAATTGACATAATTGTCTGTGGGCCTCGCCAAGGCAGGTTCCAAAGAAATTTTAAAATGTCCTTATCTGTATGGGAATGTCCACCTCGTGTTGAGAACCACGCTTCATGCGTACTATGTGACAGGGAAGCCATGAAGACTGGACAACAGAATGGCTTGTGATTTAGTGTTATACTTAGAACAGTCACTCCACTTAAACGCAAGTGGAAAAAGATGGCACTAGGTTTCTATCGTATTACGAGTGTATGATTCTCGCTGTTGGCGCTTATTTCTAACATACTATTGACTTTGGACAGAATTAAACTCAAAATAAGTTGAAACAGAATGAGTAAGTGCCAACTTACCCAACGCTCGCATTCACTACGTTTTCACGGCCACAAGAAAGCGCATTTTAACGATGTGCTTTGAAATGCGCATAAAAAAAGTCATCTGTTTACAAGACGCAAGAGGGCTATAGCGCTAGCGAAGGCGATTCGGCCAGGTGCGATCAGAAAACCCTTCCTACCTGTCCTCCCTTTGGAAAACAGTGGGTACGTTCCATGCTACTCTACCCTCTGCATGTAGTAAACTAGGTCAGCTTAGACGCAAGTCACCAAACGTAATCAAGTCTCATTGGTCTTCTTAGTCATGTACAGTTAATTTCAGTTAATTTGCCTAAAATTCTAGTGGTACCAGCACAAATTGCATGGGCGCCGTAACTGTGTCAGCCATCTTTACCAGGCGTTCACCAACGTCTCAACGCGATTACGAGTGTTTACATGAATAAAGACGATGCGATTCAGACTCTCAAACCACCTCCGTGAGGCGCTTTGGGAGAAGGCGCCACGAACGGAGAAAGCGCCACGAACGGGTGTTTACAAAACCCAGGGAGGCATCCCTCTGAAGCGCTTCGAAGTGGTCATGTAAACGTAGTGAATAAGGGAGCTTGCAATTCTTTCTGATTGGGAGAGTGGGGATATGTCGTCCTCACTGGCAAGTGGGGACCTCATTTTGGTTTAACAATTCACTCCCACTATCACCTTTAGAATACCACTAAATATGTGTTTGTCGAAACAGATTGCATTATTTTGATAGCGTTATTTAGGCTTATAAAACTTGTTTGCAGCAATCGTGAGGGGAGAGTTGGCGGGGAACTGTGGCACAATCCAAATTGTTATTACCAGGTTCGCTTCTTTACCTTCCTCGTTCGTTCGACGTCTTCCCGGTTGTCCGTCCGTCCGTCCGTCTATCCAACAGGCTCCTCCCCAACCATCCCCCATCTTCCGGCCGGCGTCACAAAGCGCGGGAAAAAGGACACTCGAGGCCAGCGACGAAAAGCGAAGAGGGTCGTTATTGGACGGCGAAAGAAAAAGAAAAATCTCTTTGCCAATGTCGTCTACGTCCTCATCGTCGTTGTAGCCTTAGGCCACCTCTTTAAAGAAGGACCCAAAAAGAGAGCGACCAGCTTGGCTTTGGGTAAGCGCTTAAGCTTTTCAAGCTCATAATCCAATAGCAGTACAGCCCTGCCTGAGGCACACAAAGCGTTGTTATTATCGGCTTGGTTTGGAACAAAACGGAGAGTTCTGAGAGGTGCAATTCCAAAGACATCTTGCCGTCACCCGTTAGGGTTACATTCCGTAGTCATGTAAACGTTGATGTAAACGTTTACACTCTTTGAAAAGGCGAAATAAAAATAGATGGATGATGATGACTTTTCTATTACAGTTTATACCACGTTTAACCATTTTATAAGGTATGATATTTATATCCTATGGAACGCAAACTATATGCCTAAAATTTCTTTTTCTACCAAAATTTCTACTTTATCTGCTAGGGATGGGTCGATTTCATTTTTTCAACGTCGGTTCCGGTTTCGGTTTTCATGCCCACAAAACCGCGGTTTCGGTTTCGGTATCAGTTTTTGCCACCATCCACTCAAACCAGCTATTTCTAGTTTATTTTCTTGTAACATTAGTATTACTAGCTTCTAACTCACTCCTGCTTTCACTTTCAGCAGCGTCATAGACCATGGGCCTAGCTGTGGCACCTTTTTCCTCTACTATTTTCGTTTTAATGACTGTCATTTATACGTACAAAATGATAATTATTTTTAAAAATTAGAAAAACGGATCAATTTTTGATATTTCGAACACCGCACGAAAAACCGACACAAATTACGAATCGGTTTCGGTTTTCAGTAAAAACCGAAAATTCGGTTTCGGTTTCGGTTACCGACCCAACCCTATTATCTGCCGTTACCACATGCAGGAAAAAGGTGTGAGATATGGCTGAAAAGGAAATAGTACAAATACAGTCTTTATCAAGTGCTGTAGGTTACCTCAGGACGGCAATAGACTATTTTACTTAGAAATTCCAGGGATCTTTACGTTGACACAGTCGATTTAAGCACGAGCACACTTACAGTTCTTTGAGCTCACCTACAGGTCCTCTCTCTTTCAGTATACACAGGGATGGGTTGAGGCAAGGCTGATCTCGGGACCCGACATCACCAAAACCAACATCTGGTTGCATCAAGATCAAATTTAATAAGTATTAAAAGAACAAATTTTTCACACAACTAGTAAAAACTAGTTGGTATTCTAGTATATCCTCAGTTCAACCTTTACTAAATTTTCAGATTACAAAGCGTGCTTTCCTGGTAAAACACTACATAAACCACACAGGCATCAAAGCACAGCCATTGTCATCATGGAAGGACAGGACTAACACGATTGCCTCTTTTATCGTGCTTCATCGGGTTTTATCTGAGGAAGGTTCTATTTGTGAACTCGAAAACTTATTAAAGATTTGATATGAATTGAGGGCAATCAGAAGTCAAGCTGGCGTTATTGTGAGGCCTATACCTTAGTTGTCTCGTTTTATTTCTTGTGATGCTCAACGAGTTGCAAATTTTAACTATTCTAGATCTTCTTTTTACGTTAACCTTTTGTATTTCTAGGTACAGTGACGTGCATAGGAGTGGGGCAGGGGAAGGGGCATTGCACCTGTTCTTTAACCAAGATGCTCTTTTTGTGAAAAAAAAATTGCCTTTTTTGTGCCGACATTTGCTGGAAAGGGCCTAAAATTAGGCCCAGATGGAGCAAAAAAGGCTAAGCAAGGGGCAAGGAAGGGTAAACACATCTTCGAAAAAGCTCCTCAGAAAAAAAAACGTACGGTACCCTTTCACTAAAAGTTGCCCCTGCTCCTGCTCCTTTGCACGCTACTGCTTCAAGGAGCGCTGTGATGTACGTATTGGTTCAAAAGTTTATTGATGCACGCATTGATACTTTATTATTGTAGTAAGTAGACTGCCAGGAATAGACTACGAAACTCCAAAAGCTCAATGTTTTCAATGTAAACATGGAAAAATCAAATCCAAATCCTTGAACTTTTTAAATCTTCTATATAGTACAGTTGTACACACGTGATAAGGTAAACATTTAAAACATTACACACGTCAGCCGTTGACCCTCCCTCAAACCAATATTATATTAGAAAACAAAAAGGAGCTCGTTTGATGTTTAAGTAAGGTTTAACTGATCCGATGTCAAAACCGCAAAGGAACACAAATAAACTTTCCTGTAAGGTGAGGAACATACCGCAGTGTTCCTGTACTGTTTAGTACACGTGAAACCTTACTGTGTCTGATTGGTTCATTCTACTTGGCCAAAGGACATCGCTGAAAAATCACAAAAACCATACTTTTAGTGTGATTAGTACAGACCTACAGATTAACTAATTCAGGAATCGTGCGACTCCTTGAAATCCTGGAAATATCGTTGAAAATAAAAATGAAATACCAGCCCTGAAGCCTTGAACATGAAATCTTAAAAATTGGTGCATGTATCAATAGGATGAACGGAAAGGAGACAACCAAACTAGAATGATGATGAAAATTTTAGCCCCGAAATTGGGCGAGTTTGTAGCTTATATTATACACTATATTATTCTTACAACAGTTTTGAAATGAGATTCAAAACCAAAACTACGAAAAAGTTGCCGAAAGTTGAAAGATGATACGGTTGGTGCATGGGTTGAATAAATCTGTGGTCTTAAACTAGTAAGTGAAAGACATCACATGTCACACGCGCATGATTTAAAGTTCGTTTTATGCATTAATAAAGTTCCGATTGATTTCTCTGAACAATTGTTAAAACCATTCATCTGTTCATTATGTATTATTAATTTTTATGTATGAGAAAAAAGTCCTGGAAACCTTGCAAAATTTGATTAATTTGCGAATTAAATCCACAAACATAGCATAGTGGAGACTCTAAAATGCACTGGAGTGAGGGTTCATAAGTTATCGTAGACATAGACAGATATGCAAGGACACGAGGAGGTACTCCTTTTCTCTGCTTCGAATGTAACTAAAAAAAAAACACTAAAATTGACTGCAAAAGGAAATTCGGAGGTAAAAAAAAAAACCTGATGAAATAAACGCCGTGAAAAAGCGTTATCAAAATCGTTTCCCCTGCCTGTGAAAATTTGAACCCAGGTAATCGACGTGATCTAACTTTACCTAAACTGTAATAACAAGAACATGAAACAAGCACGGGCAGTGACTAAGTCGCAACTGGTCTTCTCTACACTTTTGCCACATTCGGGCCACTTCCGCTTCATACTTCCGGTTTTTAAAATTCATTTTAGATAATTTTTGAATGCTGAATCTAAAAGTGATAATCGTTTGTCTCTATATGGTACCGTAGCATAGATGATGGGCTAACTTGTCAGCTACTTCCGGCCACTTTTGTGCCACTTCCGTTTCTTACTTCCGGTTTTTTTTTATTCCTTTTAACTAATTTTTGGACACTGAATCTAATAGTGAAAACAGTTTGGCGTTAGCTGGTTCCGGTTCCGGAGTTGACAGAGGTGATAGACGGAAAAAGTCATTGCTCATGTCTTCCAGCTTTTGCTAAAAACGACAAACACACACACACACACACATGTCTGACGCTTGAATTACTAGTGACGAAAATAAGCAACTGAACGCAACACAAAGAGTAGGCTACGTTGGTGACACAGGAACACTGGAGCATCACGTTCTTAAAGTCAACGATTTCGGTTCATTTTTTAAATATTGATTGTGTGGTCTGCGATTGCTGCATGTTATTTAAAAAAAAAAAAGAATTGTACACGTTATCAGAATTAAAGTTTTTCTTTTAGTTTTATCTTATTGTTTGTTATTGTTTAGTGCGTTTGCTTGCGTAGATTAAAATACCAAAAATTTAATAACAGTTTTACGTTTTTATTTTTAAATTTATATTATTGTTTTTCTCTAAAAATCTCTGCTAGCACAAGACGCATCTCCTCAGGCAGACAATTTTGTAAAATTGTACTTTTTACTCGAAAGTATCCGTTGGCTCCGTTCATTTTGCTCGCATGATCAATATCATTTTGGAAAGAACTTTTCCCTCGACCTAAAATATTTGAGCCTACCCCTGGCAACATATTGAACTAACGCCTGGCGGCCAGTGCGCACGAGGTTTGGTCAAATTGTTTGTTCTTACAATTATGCAAACAAGCTCACAATGCGGCAAATAAATCGTTCAGGAAAACTTCATCACTCGCTCCATGTTGGCTCAATGTTAAAGAAGTATCCAACCTGAAACCTCCCATTTTCCTATTGGTTCGAATAACCTGTGCAATAGCGATATTGTGCGTTTAGAAATAGTAACTAACGTCATACGTCACTGACAAACGTCGTACTGACATCAAAAGCCACACCTATCTGTGGAATTTCGGAGTTTTAAACAACAATATCCATGATGAACCTATACCTAACACGTGCGTTAATTTTCATTAATGTTTTACGTTAAAAACCTTTCGAATTTTGCTTGTGACATCACATCTTCTTTACTCGTACCAGATGCCGTATATAATCGCCGGTCGCGATTGCCTGGGGACGTGTCTCAGTGAGCTTTGGTTTGTAGTGTTTTTGATGGAAATGGAAGCTACAACTGCAGCCGCTCGAATGCGATGTTTACTCATTTACAGATTTTATTAAATCATTTATATACATCAGTCTCTGATTATTTTAGGTGTTTGAACTTGATGTTAGCATGCAGGAAGAAACGCTTTCGTCCCATGTGATTCGGTTGTAAATAGCAGTAAAGACTCGCATGGTTAAATATATGGGTTGAAATTGTGCATCAGTGTTCTTTAAAGATGTGATGCTCATACTTGTAGATGTTTTACTTGTCAGGACTTTTGCTCTGTATTCATTTCTGATCAATTTTCTTGAATAATGATAGGAGCTGATGCAGGACCCATGATGTCTGATTACTTTTGGAAATTGAAAGATAAAATTGCCGAAATCCTTTGCTCGGAAGGGGCGGGGGGTTTGAGGCTTAACGACGCGTCAACAGCAAGGTAATTAGCGCCAACCTTAGTCACAGTGCAGTGGTTGGGGTTGCCACTGCACCACACATTAAAGAGATGTTTAACAAGCCCTAAGTCTAGATCTTAATCACAGTTTTGTTTATTTATGAATTTAAATCTAAAAAATTAGAACATAAAATCCACGAGCAGATTGTAAATGAATCGGACAATGAATTCAAGAGTTATCTTGCATACAGACAGACCGACAGACAGACACAGCACAAGCTCCTTGCGTTGCTTCGCGCCACGGGTCAATAAAATTGCAATTCAGTTGTAAAAAAAAAAACAGAGACGCACTAACTAAATACATATGCGAAACGTTTGCTTTAAATTAAATTTCATTTCTCCCTCATTAAACTCGAGCCATTGAAATAAGGATGAGTAATTCCTTTGACAATGTTAAAATAAGACATGGGTTATGGGAAGGAAGGACATTTTTTCTGTTGCAAGTACGAACTTTCAATATTTTTAAATGGTTATAACAGTCCATCTACTTTACGCATTGATTTTTTTAAAAGAAAAGACAATATTTGCTGACGCTGTAATTGCCTTAAAACGTTTTGCAAAGAAAGTCATCATTACAAAAAAAAAATCTCTAGATTCTCTTCCTTCCCACCTCACCCGGTTTGCACAATTTGCTAGCTCTTGCGATGTTACAATTCGCTTATGCATAATTTAAATGAAGAAAAGACTATGCGTATATTTACTTGACAATGTCATCATTTAACCTTTTCCGTAGTCCTATACGGTTTATTGGAAAGATACCAGATTGGGAAAAAGTAAATCCCGAGGCACGCCGCTAGCTTTGTCAGGGGGCCCCGGGGACCTCGAGCAAGGCGAGCAAGTTCAGTCATGTGTTCAGCATCTTCGACTCCAAACAAAGGGAATGTTGGTATGAATAGCGCGATTGACCAAGTAGGTTAAACAAAAAATTATAATTCCTGGAATTGAAACAGGAATCAGGAGATTTAACATTTTCCGAAAACTTCGTCGACTTTTCTTGATGGCCAATTAGTATGGTAAATACCTTGAAACTCTCATACTTGGCGGAAAGGAAACAAGGTGGCTCCCAAGCAGCAAGCCCGTCATGTCCGATCACCCATATCATGCTACTGAGCGCTTCCACTCTAGTTAAACAACTATCTATTTACTTCTTTCTGATTACATTACACAGCACGGAAGTCAAATCGGCTTGATGAGTGGTAAAGAAACTCAGATGAACACCTATCTCCAATGCTTTTGGACTTAAGAATTGCCAAAATATTCAACTGTAATTCCAATCTATTAAAAGGGAGATCCATCCTGTGCAAAAAAAAATATCGTCCGATTTCTATCGCGGTGCAGAATCATGAAATCTATAATTCGAAAGGATATGCTTGCCTATTTGGAGAAATATAGCTTAGGAAAGTTCAACCAATTTGGTTTTACGCCTAGTCGCACCGTGACACATCAACTTCTATTAATACTTGATCTGTGGTCCAACGCTTTAGACATCGGCGTCAATTCTAACGTTTACTTCTACTTTAAGAAAGCATTCGAGGAGGTCCATCGTAAACTTATATTCAAACTAGAGAGTATCAGTTTTGGTGGCAAACTAGGGGTATGGATCACTGACTTCATTTCAAATCGATCCCAAAGCGTTTTCCTCACAACTCTTTCTGTACCCCATCTGTGCTTATAAGCAGTGTACCGCATGGGTTGGTTTTGACTCTTTGCTTTTCGTAATATATCTCAATGATTTTAAACTGTAATCAATACCAGGACATACGGCTAAACGTTTGCCGACGATTTAAAAAGTAGCAGCGAGGTAATTAATTCAAATGACAGTTCAGCGCTTTCGGTTGAGATAAAACATCCATCACTGGGCTACTATCTGGCAATTACCGATGTCTCTGCCTATATGTCAAGTTTTCTGTATTGGAAGATCCAACCCAGCCTTTTCGTACGCCGTATTTAATCATTCATTACAGACGTGTCCTAAATACACGATCTCGGGTTCTGGTTTACATCAGATATGAAGTCATTTTTAGGAAGATAACGATAACGACCTTCGGGCGTCTTGCTACAATAAGCCGCTGTTTCAACAAATCCGGAAAAATCGGAACAATGATCTGGGTTTTCAGAGTGTTTGTTCGTCCCTTGCTGGAGTACGCAAGTCAGGTGTAGTCGCCATCCTTACTGAAAGATATAGGCCTGGTAGTGTCTTGTTTCCGCACCACTTCACAAAATGTTTCCCAGGTTTAAAAGATTTACCATAATGCGTGAGCTAACACAAATTGAGCCTTGATTCCCCGGAACTGAGCAAATTAACGTCGGACCTGGAGCTTGTATAAAAGATACTTCATGGTCTCGAAGGTATTGACCTCCCTCTGTTGGACCGCTGTACTATGCTCTCAACTCGTCATTACATGTTGGCTCTTCCGCTGAGGTTGGCGCTAATGACCAAGTTGTCGACGCGCCATTAAGCCTCAATCCCCCCCCCCTCTTCCGCTTAAAAATGTTAAAACTGATGTGAACGAGCTCACTTGGGGGTGGTCCCAGCCTGGAACTCCCTCACAAAGAATACCTATTTGTAGTGTAGACATCGAAATATTTCGAAGATTCTTTAAATTCGGTGTCGCTCACAAATTTGTGAAAAGATCAGATTTTGTTTCTGCATAAACGTGGTTCGTCAATCCTCTTAACCAGACATTCGCTCATTTTACTTATTTGGTTTGCTCTGCAAAATTTTTATCTAGAATTGGTGTTAATGGGTCACCCACTACCAGTTACCTTACCACCGCAGTGGCAGACTGCCTGAGTAAGAATTGAACCCTACACCTTTGACACCAAAAGACCGAAGCCTTACACCTAAGCCTTACTGACATAGGTCGTATCAGTATATGGCTTAGCGGTAGGGCTTTGGCTTATGGTCTTAAAGGTCGAGGATCCAATTCCCGCCCCGCCATTCTGACATTTAAGTCCAAAAGGCAACGGAAATAGGTTTGCATCTGTATTTGATTGCATTATACCTTTCATTAAAATTTTAATTGCATTAATATCTTCTTAAAAGTTTCTTTCGTCAATCCAGAAAAAATGTTGAATGGAGCAGCAGAGTCTTCGAGTCTCGCTTCTCGGTTCGTTAAGATTTGATGGCTGCTTAGGCGTCCTGATGGCAATACGGGGAATGAGCGGTCTTGCACGGTTTTTTTTATTAAGAACTATACATAAATAATTGAATGTTTCTATTCAGAAATCAAAATCAAGAAGTGCGTTAGGAATTCGCCTTTTAGTTATCGTTTATCGTCTCTTTTGAGTTCGGAGATCATGAGTTTTATCTGTGGCCGCTCTATTTTTAATAGTTGGCGCTGTTACAAGTAGTTGTTGTAACAGCTACAACAGCCTTTGTTGCAACTGCTCACCGTTTTTGTTGCGGTGGTTTACACGCCACAAGTGGGTAACGCTCTTGTCAGGATGTGCGCACGCATTGTAGGCTACTTTAATACTGCTGCGTGCTGAAATCGAACTGACTCGCGTGTGTTGAAGAGTCACCCGCAAGTATATCCATCCAGTCCATTTGAGCCAACATATCTCAGTGACTACATGTAGTTTGATGGTTTGATCTTGGAAAGAAAACCCTTATTACTTGTGAAACACTCAACCTAAAAATAAATTTGTAGCCTATGGTCTTGAACTGGTCCCGGAAATACGTATATGCATATAATATTGTCAATATCTATACTCAATTTCAGAAAAAAAGGAAGTGGTGGAACAGATAGGACGCGAGGCGAGCCTGTTCACGCATAAGCAGACTTTGGATAATGACACTAGACGAATGTAGTCCGGTTTTCTCCAGCGTAAAATGTGTCATGATTCGAATGAAAATCCCAAGACAGTAGTCGTATGTAATATCAGGTTACAAATCTCTTTTCTTAAGTGTTCAAAAAATGCTTCGCTAGCAATTTTTTTAACTCGTTATCATTAGTAGCCTTGCCAGATCGACCAAGTAGTGCCAAGATGGCGACGATTATAACACGAGCACGAGCACGATTCCTTCTACCGAATTATTTAACATACGACATCGCCGTGGAAAGCCCCTTATAATCGCGTAGAAGCAAACTGTAATGAATGTCTACATCCAGCTTCGCCAACGCAGTCCGAAACGAGCAATCAGTGAAGCTGCACGAGAAGCTGGATTGTTGTGGGGCATTTCTGGAAGATGCTATTTTAAAACGTAAGAGTGAATTTAAAATAATGGTGGGCATTTGATTAAGGCAAGCAAACAAAAGCCAACTGATGTATAAAAACCCCATTAGTAAAATATGATGAATTTACTATCTCTGTAATCGGGGGAAGAGTTCATGAATATCATTTTTTTTGGCAATGATGAAATTCGAACAATGAAAAACTGCGACGTGCCGTCAATGAAGTTGATTCTTTCCCGAACTTCTCAATGCCAACACAATGTGGTAGGCTGGTCGTGTGAAGTTTGAGCTCCTTTTTCTGCCAGCGTTATAGCGCCGGAGCTTGCCTATCGAACGGCGTTGAAATGGAATGAGACAATCATTACATTCCCCCCCCCCTCCCCCAATCGCCTCCACAAACAAAAATAGCCTTTTTAAAGGCCCTGTCAGGAGCGATCAATTTCGGAGCGCTATTACTGCCTGAATAAAGTTTTTCACAAAGCAAACTGAGTTGAGTAGTTGTTTGTACGGACATGGCGTGCCTCGCGTCCCTCTAATACTAAAAGATTTCAACAGTATACACCTACTAAGTCTCTCACTGTAATATATCATTGTAGTTTGAACCGGAAAAAAATCGCGGGGCATATCGCATCGCCCATTACTGCATACCATTGCTTCGCCACATAGCTCGCAGATGGATAGAAGCGACCGGCAGTGCAGTATCTAACTGTTCCTCCACATGCTTATTTTCTGAAATTCAGTATGGCACTTGTAGTTTCTGCGCAGATACGTACAGGTACGGTCTTTTTTTTTTTCGCAGACTGGGAAAACAGAGTCTGTAATAAGTTTTCGTCCCTGCCAGAGGTGTGTGAGCGCAATGTCAGGATAAAAAAAAAAACAATAAAAGCAATGCGACCTTGTATCCGAAACAATACGTCACACGGTTTCTGATCGTTATATTTGCATTGTTGGCCTTGAAGTTTTTCCGACGGTTGGAATTACTTCGTAGGAGACAACTAGAAAGGCTAAAAACACGGTAAGTTTGACGCTTGCCCAGCCAAGGCCACAACTTGTCTGTTTTGATAATCCTCTAACTTGTGATTTATAATTTAGTGGTTGACTAGAGATGCAGTTGGCAATTCAAAAGAAAATCCCAAAATGTAAAATAGTAGTACTCTGAACCGTAGGGTACGCCTCACTCGCCCTGCCCCGCAGTTTTTCCCCTCAACACGTTGTTTTACTGCCTTTAACCATAACATGAACGACAAATTTGTCAGAATGATTGCCTGAAGAGTGAATTTGGATTGGCAAATAAATAATTCTGAATATTATAGCTATGACCGGTTGTTTCGAGTATGATCAACGGCTTAATAATTACAAGGAAAAAAAACCTGTTTTTTGCCTTTATTTTCTTAGGTACCGGTCATTATTTATCGCCGGGGAGGGGAGGGGGGCGGAGGAAATTGGAGGTGGGGGTCATGACATTTTTGGACCCTCTCGAGTGGAGGGTGGTCATAAATTTCTCAGGTCCCGTCAAAAGGTGGGGAGGGGGAGTCGAAAACGTACTGACCAACTGGAAGAAAAAGTCCTTTTTGGATCTCAAAAAATGGCACTTTCAGCAGTCAAATTTTCTAAAAACGCAACAGCTTCAAGTATAGTTTTTATAAAGGACTTTGCAGAAAAACTTTGCACCTGGTTTCTTGGCTTCTTCTGTCTTCTAGGTGAATGTCGACAAGAGATGGGTGTAAGGAACATTTTATAGAACATTTTTAACCTTTAACATGTCTTTTCGTTAAAAATAAGACGCGTTTCCTTACAACTAATGGTAACTGTCGGTGTGGAGAGGTACTTACT